>CM042423.1:1089968-1112468 GCA_023634145.1 Thymallus thymallus
GAATGCCTGACAAGGGTGAAAGAGATTGAGGCGGCCAAAGTCAGGGCTGTCCAGAGCATTTAATATGCAGCAGCTGTTAAAAGGGTTGAGGGTTTGAATGGTGCTCCTGAAGAGTCCATGCTAGTGGATAGACCTTCACTGCCTTTCACCAGCAGGATCCTGACATTTTAAGGTTAAGAAGGTGGACTTTGTGGCCCTTATAGCTATGGTGATTAATGGCAGTGCCAAGGTGGAGAGAAGGTCCAGGAAGATAGAAATCACTGTGGAAGCGGCGGAGCGGTTCCTGGGGCTGAAAGACAGTTAGCTTGGGTGCTTGACTGCAGATCAACTCTGCTCTGCCAGAGTCCAGTGTGCGCTCTGAACTCAGAGAGCGTGGATTCATCTGACAACGCTATGGACAATCTGACAACGTTTTGGACAATCTGACAACGTTTTGGACAATCTGACAATGCTATGGACAATCTGACATCGTTTTGGACAATCTGACAATGTTTTGGACAATCTGACAACGCTATGGACAATCTGACAATGTTTTGGACAATCTGACAACGTTTTGGACAATCTGACAACGTTTTGGACAATCTGACAACGTTTTGGACAACGTTTTGGACAATCTGACAACGCTATGGACAATCTGACAACGTTTTGGACAATATGACAACGTTTTGGACAATCTGACAACGCTATGGACAATCTGACAACGTTTTGGACAATCTGACAACGTTTTGGACAATCTGACAACGTTTTGGATTTACGAACGCCCAAAGCACACTCTGCCACTCCAGATTAAATTCACAAACACACCCGAAGTTGTAAAATGTTTAGCTAGTCATTTTGTTACGCTAACAAGCTAGCAAGACGTTGCATAGCAACAGCATCAACTTCTGGTAGACAGGTGAAGCTCAACTGAAACCATACTGTTAGTTTACAGTATACTAAAATGAACTAGTAGTATGTAGTATACAGTATGTACTATACAGTATGTACTATACAGTATGTACTATACAGTATGTAGTATACAGTATGTACTATACAGTATGTACTATACAGTATGTTAGACACTTTAAAACACTTTATATCGGTTTGAGGACAACGACTCCTATGGTTAGGGCAGAGATATGTATCTTGTCATTATATCCTAATCTTTGGTATAAACCAGATGCAACTCGAATATAGACGGTCCATGGTCCATGAGTAGATGACCTTTAGAATGACCTTCTTATCACTTTACAAGATCACTGTAACACCTAAAGATTTTTGCAATAGTTTTAGAAGCCATTCCATAAGGTGTTGTTTTATTATTAAGGAATGTATCAAGACCTGACCCTCAGAAACATACCTACTATTAACCCTGTTGACTCGTTTTCATTTTAGTCCATTCAACAACAATATAACTATACCTTTATGAGCCTTGTTTTAACAGGATGTTGTATCTATACTTTATGTCAAGCCTTATTGGAACGGTTTTATTGATAATATCTGTTGAGAAAATGCTGCCATACTCACATACATGCTTGTTAACAAAATTAAGGAAGTTTATTTTAAAATTATTCATAAATATATTATTTTTTTATTTTTTTATTTCACCTTTATTTAACCAGGTAGGTCAGTTGAGAACAAGTTCTCATTTACAACTGCGACCTGGCCAAGACAAAGCAAAGCAGTGAGACAAAAAACAACACAGAGTTACACATGAGAATAAACAAACGTACAGTCAATAACACAATAGAAAATCTAAATTATCCTGCCAACCACTATATGAAGATGTTTAAGAAAAACATAAACTCAAATTGTACCTTTTGTAACCCAGAAACACTGTTGCATCTTTTATGGCATTTCATTCATGTAAGGAATCTGTCACAAGACATCAGTAGATGTATATTATGGAGAGACATCAGTAGATGTATATTATGGAGAGACATCAGTAGATGTATATTATGGAGAGACATCAGTAGATGTATATTATGGAGAGACATCAGTAGATGTATATTATGGAGAGACATCAGTAGATGTATATTATGGAGAGACATCAGTAGATGTATATTCTGGAGAGACATCAGTAGATGTATATTCTGGAGAGACATCAGTAGATGTATATTCTGGAGAGACATCAGTAGATGTATATTCTGGAGAGACATCAGTAGATGTATATTCTGGAGAGACATCAGTAGATGTATATTATGGAGAGACATCAGTAGATGTATATTATGGAGAGACATCAGTAGATGTATATTATGGAGAGACATCAGTAGATGTATATTATGGAGAGACATCAGTAGATGTATATTATGGAGAGACATCAGTAGATGTATATTATGGAGAGACATCAGTAGATGTATATTATGGAGAGACATCAGTAGATGTATATTATGGAGAGACATCAGTAGATGTATATTATGGAGAGATGTACTGCTTGGATTCTTTAACTATGATAAAAATAAGTTAAAACAGTTTTATGTAATTAATTTCGTCATATCCACACGTCAATTTACAAACAAAACACCACATTTTCTTACCTTACAAAAATACATTTTACTATATTTTAAGACAATTAAATACTCTACTAACCAAAAAACTGTTAGAATTATAAGTGTGTGTATGTCCCTTAAGGTCCTTGTGTAATGTGATATTGTACCCCCTAGACCAATTGTCCTTTGTATATTCTTTATATATAGTTGTGTTCCCCATGTACTTTTTGTATTGATTTGTTGTTAGAATACACATTTTAAATAAAAACTATGGGCGGACATCTTGGACACAGTGTCCAGTTAAGCAATAAGGACACAGCTCTTAGCCGTCATGTATTGGCCATATTACCACAAACCTCTGAGGTGCCTTATTGCTTTTATAAACTGGTTACCGACGTAATTAGAGCAGTTCAAACATTCAGGGCTCTTTCTTTTTATTTACCTTTATTTAACAAGGCAAGTCAGTTAAGAACAAACTTATTTACAATGACGGCCAACCTACAGGGTCAGAACCTGGAGCAAATTAGGGTTAAGTGCCTTGCTTAAGGACACATCTACATGTTTTTCACCATGTCTGCTCTGGTATTCGAACCAGCGACATTTCGGTTACTGGCCTAACACTCTAACCACTAGGCTACCTGACGCCCCAAATAGCTCAAACCACCCAGTTTATAATTCGCATTATACCCCAGTTCTTATTATACCTGACAAATACATTATACCAATGATAGAGATACAATATATATATATTTTAAACCTTTATTTAACCAGGCAAGTCAGTTAAGAACACATTCTTATTCACAACGACGGCCTCCACCGGCCAGACCGGGACGACGCTGGGATAATTGTACGCCGCCAAATGGGTCTCCTAATCACGGCCGTATAGATAAACCATACTAACTTCAAATAGATAATCAAGCATAATAAAATGGTTATCAAACGAGTGATACGTCTGTTGTTCGTAGTTTACAGTAAGTTAACTAATAACTTTCAAAAGGAGATTTGTCTGCGTCTTTATTGCACTGTAGTGGGAAGCCGTTCAACCAGATGAAAAGGAGTTCGCGTTTACTACGGTGTTTACACCGGGTCAGGAAGTAAACCAGAATTACCGAGTTCCCACTAGTTACCACAACCACACAGTTCAATTGGCGTCATGTCAAAATGCATGAAAACAAAAATGTTTTTTACGTTCTTAATTTAAGGTTAGCCATGAGGTTCGTCGTGTGGTTAAGGTTGTGGTTGAGGCTAGGGGTTAAAATGAGATTTTAAGAAGAAAAATGGTAGAAATAGGCGGCGTTTATGACTTTGTGGTTGTGGTAACTAGTGACGTCCACGTTACAGATCCTATTACCGTTCACCTCGCAGCAGGATAATATGCTGGCAGCACTAGTGCGGATTTATTGCTTCAAAATAAGAGTCCCTCTTATTAGAGTTTAGACACGCTAAACTTTGGGAATATCGATTATTTTATTTTTTTTGCACTATAGTTCAGTACAACAGCATTGCAACTACCTTTAATAAATATATGGCTAATTTGACATACTTAAAAAATATAGTATTATTTGTATCTACATTTCTTTACAAAGTTCACACCAATACTGGCATGTGGAAAGCTATTGTGTAGGCTATATGTAAATAAATAATACCCTTGTAATAAAATACAAATATATGTAATTGTAATTGCTCAATAGAGTCTACAATAGCTTAAATGTAACTACTGTGCAGGGCAACGGGTTTAATGCAGAGTGCTCGTGACTCATTAGTCCAGACACTCTATTCACTGCAATGCAATACACACTGCATATGGCTTTTAGAGAAACTAGGTGGGGTCGGTCAAATCTAGAGAGAGGAAACTGACTGCGCAAAACAAACAGGGTTGACTTAGATTGTTGACAACATGTAAACTATATTTCCTCTCAAATGTTTAATGAACACATTAATACATTTGCAGAATGAACACTTGTCTCTCAAATACATTGTTTCAGTTGTTGGTTAGCTATCTAGCAGATTTTAGCATAGACGTAACTTAAGTCAAAACACCTCAAACCAAGACATGGTATCATGAACAGAATAATACTAGCTGAAATTCCAGAAAATGATGTCATGGCTTTAGAAGTTTCTGACAGGTTAATTGACATAATTTGAGTCAATTGGTGTAGCTGTCGATGTATTTCAAGGCCTACCTTCAAACTCAGTGCCTCTTTGTGCGACATCATGGGAAAATCAAAAGAAATCTGCCAAAAATTGTTATTCTGACATTTCACATTCTTAAAATAAAGTGGTGATCCTAGAATTTTTTACTAGGATTAAATGTCAGGAATTGTGAAAAACTGAGTTTAAATGTATTTGGCTAAGGTGTATGTAAACTGAGTTTAAATGTATTTGGCTAAGGTGTATGTAAACTTCCGACTTCAACTGTAGATTCTACAGACCCTACAGAGTACTAAACACACTTTTATTTTTAATCACTATAAGCCAATATGTTCAGTATTTCATATACAGGGATTTACATTGTGGCCTATGGAATGGTAAACTGCCCCATGAAATGGCACCATATATATATGTATATATATATATATATACACTCACCGGACAGTTTATTAGATACAGCCATCTAGTACCAGGTTGGACCCCACTTTGTCTCCAGAATAGCCAGAATTATTCGGGGCTTTCTACATGGTAACTGAATGCCTGCCTGCCTGCCTGCCTGCCTGCCTGCCTGCCTGCCTGCCTGCCTGCCTGCCTGCCTGCCTGCCTGCCTGCCTGCCTGCCTGCCTGCCTGCCTGCCTGCCTGCCTGCCTGCCTGCCTGCCTGCCTGCCTGCCTGCCTGCCTATCTGCCTGACTGCCTGCTTTATATAGCTAGCCACACCACGTGACTCACTGTCTGTAGGAGCAATCTATTTTCGTGAACGGGGTGGTGTACCTAATAAACTGTCTGGTGAGTTTGAATTCTACAGACCCTACTAAGTTCTCCCAACCCCACTTTTACATCTGCACAAATAATCTTTTTTTTTTTTTTTTACTAGAAACCCCAGTATTGTCATCATACCAGTCGGAACATTGTATTTTTCAATAGTGGTCTTAAAATAAATTTATATATTTTTAATCAATACATTTCTTCTTGCATTTGCTTAGAAGCACAATAAAATCGACATTGATTAAAATGTAATGTCTTTTGAATGAGTTATCCACCTTGCAATGTTTTGAAATGCGGGCTTTTATTTTAAAAGATTTCCTCATTACAATCAGAAAGTGACGTCATCGTCAGTGCTGCTAGCGGAATAGTAGTACGGATATTAAATGGTGTGTTTTCCTTCTTAAAACTCCACCTGACAGAGTTGATATCCTACCAGGGCTTGTCCGGACGGGACGGGGAAGTTCGGTTCGGCCGGGGAGTCGTGTAGGGGCTGGTAATATGGGCCTGTTGACTAGGTTACGGAAAGAATGGTTTATTATCGGAATAGTGGCAGTGATCGTGTCGGCGAAACTACAGCCTGCAGTTGGAGTGAAAGGAGGTGAGTTGAAGTTGACTGATGTGATGGTCATCAACATTCATGTCAACATAACTTCCATCTTAGTCAGAATGGTAGGTAGCTACATGAACATCTGTGTTTGCCAGCTTGAACTAACCTTGATCATCACTGTGTCATGACATTACACACAAACCTACACAACAGGCGAATGTATCACAACTAACTAGCAACTAACTAGTAAAAGGTTATTGTTGGTGGTCAGTTAGGTTAGCTCTAGCCCAATATGTACTCTTAAGGAGTCCATCATGATCCTGTTATTTCCAGAGGTGGACTGGTTCTGCAGACAGATAAACCTTCTAACATGGTGTGGTCAGAAACCCTGTAGGAAATAACACTTTGTTCTTAACTGACTTGCCTGGTTAAATGAAAAATAAAGCCCTTTTACTTTCATATCAAAAATAATTTCAAATGAAAAACACACTTACTGTACACTATTTAAACTTGATCAAAGTTGCAATGGACAGTATTTTTCGGTGACAACAGCATGCTAACTTCTATAGTTAGATAGCTAATTAGCCTTCAGTATGTCTTCCATAAGCACGCTGTAACATTAATATATTGCCATGCGGGAAAACACCAACCCTATGAAAGATAAGGTCAGTCTGTCTCAAGAGATGCCTGTTGGTGTTCATCAGGGCTCTTTAACAGAACTCCCCCATACAGAATATGCCTTCGTCTGTAAGGAGGGGACTGTCATACAGAATATGCCTTCGTCTGTAAGGAGGGGACTGTCATACAGAATATGCCTTCGTCTGTAAGGAGGGGACTGTCATACAGAATATGCCTTCGTCTGTAAGGAGGGGACTGTCATACAGAATATGCCTTCGTCTGTAAGGAGGGGACTGTCATACAGAATATGCCTTTGTCTGTAAGGAGGGGACTGTCATACAGAATATGCCTTCGTCTGTAAGGAGGGGACTGTCATACAGAATATGCCTTCGTCTGTAAGGAGGGGACTGTCATACAGAATATGCCTTCGTCTGTAAGGAGGGGACTGTCATACAGAATATGCCTTCGTCTGTAAGGAGGGGACTGTCATACAGAATATGCCTTCGTCTGTAAGGAGGGGACTGTCATACAGAATATGCCTTTGTCTGTAAGGAGGGGACTGTCATACAGAATATGCCTTCGTCTGTAAGGAGGGGACTGTCATACAGAATATGCCTTCGTCTGTAAGGAGGGGACTGTCATACAGAATATGCCTTCGTCTGTAAGGAGGGGACTGTCATACAGAATATGCCTTCGTCTGTAAGGAGGGGACTGTGGTAGAGTCCTGTCCTGACTAAGGTGACATCATAGCGCTTCGCACCCCGGCCCTGTGTGTGGGCTGGCACCATCACACACACACACACACAGAGCGAGAGAAACACACCCCCATATCCGGGAGCACAGCACACCTCCTGTTCCCTCATTTAAGCTCCAGAGTCTAGGAATAATATGCTTATCCTATATGCTTCATTGTGTGTCTGTACACCTGTGTTTGCTTATGTTAATAGTTCACTCGTTTGTTCTGTCTCTCTCTCTCTGTCTCTCTCTCTGTCTCTCTCTCTGTCTGTCTGTCTCAGGTCCACTGAGGCCAGAGTTCACGATCACCTATGTGGCAGTGTCAGCCATTTTCTTCAACAGTGGCCTGTCATTAAAAACCGAGGTAAAGAGACATTTACATTCAGCGTAGTGAATCAGACTTCTCGCTCAAATGACTTGCGATAATCTGGACTGCACATATTTTTTAGTTACCGCATAATGGCCGGTTTTCCAAAAGCAAATATGTTTTTTTACCCCTTTTTCTCCCCAATGGGTTGTTCGTCTGGTCCCATCGCTGTGACTCCCCTACGGACTCGGGAAAGGCAAATGTCGAGAACCATGCGTCCTCTGAAACACGACCCTGCCAGGCCGCACTGCTTCTTGACACAATGCTCGCTAAACCTGGGAACCAAGCCACACCAATGTGTCGGAGGAAACACCGTCCAGCTGGCGACTGAAGTCAGCTTGCAGTCGTCCGGCCCGCCACAAGGAGTCGCTAGAGCACGATGGGACAAGGAAATCCTGGCAGCCAAACCCTCCCCTAACCTGGGTGACGCTGGGTCAATTGTGCGCCGCCTCATGGGTCTCCCAGTCACAGCCGGCTGTAACACAGCCTGGGATCAAACCCGGGTCTGTACTGACGCCTCAGTGCCTTAGACCGCTGCACCAGTCAGGAGACCCTCCAAAAGCTATTTCATTGGAGATTCTCCATTTAGCACGCATTTTCAACCGGGACCAAAGCCTTTTGTTTGCATGGTTCATTGATACTTCTCCACCTCCCCATATTCCTCTAGGAGTTGACCAGTTTATACTTCTCCACCTCCCCATATTCCTCTAGGAGTTGACCAGTTTATACTTCTCCACCTCCCCATATTCCTCTAGGAGTTGACCAGTTTATACTTCTCCACCTCCCCATATTCCTCTAGGAGTTGACCAGTTTATACTTCTCCACCTCCCCATATTCCTCTAGGAGTTGACCAGTTTATACTTCTCCACCTCCCCATATTCCTCTAGGAGTTGACCAGTTTATACTTCTCCACCTCCCCATATTCCTCTAGGAGTTGACCAGTTTATACTTCTCCACCTCCCCATATTCCTCTAGGAGTTGACCAGTTTATACTTCTCCACCTCCCCATATTCCTCTAGGAGTTGACCAGTTTATACTTCTCCACCTCCCCATATTCCTCTAGGAGTTGACCAGTTTATACTTCTCCACCTCCCCATATTCCTCTAGGAGTTGACCAGTTTATACTTCTCCACCTCCCCATATTCCTCTAGGAGTTGACCAGTTTATACTTCTCCACCTCCCCATATTCCTCTAGGAGTTGACCAGTTTATACTTCTCCACCTCCCCATATTCCTCTAGGAGTTGACCAGTTTATACTTCTCCACCTCCCCATATTCCTCTAGGAGTTGACCAGTTTATACTTCTCCACCTCCCCATATTCCTCTAGGAGTTGACCAGTTTATACTTCTCCACCTCCCCATATTCCTCTAGGAGTTGACCAGTTTATACTTCTCCACCTCCCCATATTCCTCTAGGAGTTGACCAGTTTATACTTCTCCACCTCCCCATATTCCTCTAGGAGTTGACCAGTTTATACTTCTCCACCTCCCCATATTCCTCTAGGAGTTGACCAGTTTATACTTCTCCACCTCCCCATATTCCTCTAGGAGTTGACCAGTTTATACTTCTCCACCTCCCCATATTCCTCTAGGAGTTGACCAGTTTATACTTCTCCACCTCCCCATATTCCTCTAGGAGTTGACCAGTTTATACTTCTCCACCTCCCCATATTCCTCTAGGAGTTGACCAGTTTATACTTCTCCACCTCCCCATATTCCTCTAGGAGTTGACCAGTTTATACTTCTCCACCTCCCCATATTCCTCTAGGAGTTGACCAGTTTATACTTCTCCACCTCCCCATATTCCTCTAGGAGTTGACCAGTGCCCTCCTCCATGTGAAGTTGCATCTGTTTGTCCAGTTCTTCACCCTGGTCTTCTTCCCTATTGCCATGTGGTTCTGTATCAAACTACTGGCTCTTACCTCCATCAACACTTGGCTGCTCCGAGGGTGAGTACAGAGAGTGTAAGTGTTGCTCTGTATTTAACTTTTAACCATTGGCTGCTCCGAGGGTGAGGAGCTGTGTGGGGGGGGGTGGTGCATCGGATGGTCCTAACACACAAATACATACTGTATGAGGGAGCAGGCGAAGGGAGGTGAAGATGGGTGAGGGGAGGAGAGAGAGAGGAAGGAAGGGGAGGGGAGGGAGGAGGAGGAGGAGGAGGAGGAGTGGTGGTGAAAGAGTCCTTTATTCAGCTAGTGGTTCTACCTTATGGTTGCCATGGGTGATGTGACCTTGACAAAGACCCTGTTGTGTGTGTACGTGTCGTCTAGGTTACAGACGGTAGGATGTATGCCCCCTCCGGTATCCTCTGCTGTTATACTCACCAAAGCTGTTGGGGGGAACGAGGTACACACACCTCAACATACACACACCTCAACATACACACACCTCAACATACACACACCTCAACATACACACACCTCAACATACACACACCTCAACATACACACACCTCAACATACACACACCTCAACATACACACACCTCAACATACACACACCTCAACATACACACACCTCAACATACACACACCTCAACATACACACACCTCAACATACACACACCTCAACATACACACACCTCAACATACACACACCTCAACATACACACACCTCAACATACACACACCTCAACATACACACACCTCAACATACACACACCTCAACATACACACACCTCAACATACACACACCTCAACATACACACACCTCAACATACACACACCTCAACATACACACACCTCAACATACACACACCTCAACATACACACACCTCAACATACACACACCTCAACATACACACACCTCAAAACACACACACCTCAACACACACACCTCAACACACACACACCTCAACACACACACACCTCAACATACACACACCTCAACATACACACACCTCAACATACACACACCTCAACATACACACACCTCAACATACACACACCTCAACATACACACACCTCAACATACACACACCTCAACATACACACACCTCAACATACACACACCTCAACATACACACACCTCAACATACACACACCTCAACATACACACACCTCAACATACACACACCTCAACATACACACACCTCAACATACACACACCTCAACATACACACACCTCAACATACACACACCTCAACATACACACACCTCAACACACACACACACCTCAACATACACACACACACCTCAACATACACACACACACCTCAACATACACACACACCTCAACATACACACACACCTCAACATACACACACACCTCAACACACACACACCTCAACACACACACACCTCAACACACACACACACCTCAACACACACACACACCTCAACACACACACACCTCAACACACACACACACCTCAACACACACACACCTCAACATACACACACCTCAACACACACACACCTCAACATACACACACCTCAACACACACACACCTCAACACACACACACCTCAACACACACACACCTCAACACACACACACCTCAACACACACACACCTCAACATACACACACCTCAACATACACACACCTCAACATACACACACCTCAACACACACACACCTCAACATACACACACCTCAACATACACACACCTCAACATATACACACACCTCAACATACACACACCTCAACATACACACACCTCAACATACACACACCTCAACATACACACACCTCAACATACACACACCTCAACATACACACACCTCAACATACACACACCTCAACATACACACACCTCAACATACACACACCTCAACATACACACACCTCAACATACACACACCTCAACATACACACACCTCAACATATACACACACACCTCAACATATACACACACACCTCAACATATACACACACACCTCAACATATACACACCTCAACATACACACACACCTCAACATACACACACACACCTCAACATATACACACACACCTCAACATATACACACACACCTCAACATATACACACACACCTCAACATATACACACACACCTCAACATACACACACACACCTCAACATATATACACACACACCTCAACATATATATATATATATATATATATATATATATATATATATACACACACACACACACCTCAACATACACACACACACACACACACACACCTCAACATACACACACACACCTCAACACACACACACACACACACCTCAACATATACACACACACCTCAACATACACACACCTCAACATACACACACACACACACACACCTCAACATACACACACACACACACACCTCAACATACACACACACACACACACCTCAACATATATACACACACACACACACCTCAACATATATATATATATATATATATATACACACACACCTCAACACACACACACACACACACCTCAACATACACACACCTCAACATACACACACACACACCTCAACATATATACACACACACACACACCTCAACATATATATATATATATACATACACACACCTCAACATACACACACACACACACACACACACCTCAACATACACACACACACACACACACACCTTAACACACACACACACACACACCTCAAAAGTTTTGAGAATGACACAATTATTGGTCACCACAAAGTTTGCTGCCTCAGTGTTGATGATGGCAATTTGCATATACTCCAGAATGTCATGAAGAGTGATCAGATGAATTGCAATTAATTCAATGAACTTAATCCCCAAAAAACATTTCCACTGCATTTCAGCCCTGCCACAAAAGGACCAGCTGTCATCATGTCAGTGATTGTCTCGTCATTTCAGACCTGCCACAAAAGTGAAAGCCTTTGACACTTATGGAATACTTGTAATTATACTTCAGTGTTACCATAGTAACTACTGACATAAAGATCTAAGAACACTGAAGCAGCAAACTTTGTGGAGACCAATACTAGTGTCATTCTCAAAACTCCACACACACACACACAGATTGTGTTTGGAATTACACATATTCCCCAGTAATGCACTACAGTTGTACAGATCCCTATGTACAGCATGTGTTGGTTCCTTTAATAAAGAAAGGTGACTGTTCTTCCCTCAGGCTGCTGCCATCTTCAACTCAGCCTTCGGAAGCTTCCTGGTAAGTCTGAGTTGTCTCTCCCTATCATGGAGCCTTGAGATGGACTAGCATCCTGTGGATGTACAGGCCTTGAGATAGACTAGCATCCTGTGGATGTGCAGGCCTTGAGATGGACTAGCATCCTGTGGATGTACAGGACTTGTACGTCAAACTGCCTCCCGCTACAGAAACAGGAGATGGACACATGCCCTGTTGGCTGTTCTGGCTGAAGCCATGTGAACAGTATCTAACATATTCTCTGTCTACAGGGAATAATAGTGACACCACTGCTGTTACTACTGTTTGTGAGTATTTTCTACATAGTTCCTTCACAAAGTATTCAACCGCACTACTTTCTCCACATTTTGACGTTACAAGTTGTTACAAGTTGAGTTTAAAATGTATTTAATTGTTGGTTTGGTGAACGATCAAAAAATATTCTGTCAAAGTGGATTATTATTATTTTTTAAAATATGTGAAAGAAACAAGAACTAATAGCTTGATCAGATCATTATTGAGTCAATACAAATATTCCCATTATTCTTCAAACTCTGTCAAGTTGGTTGTTGATCGTTGCTAGACAACCATTTTTAAGTCTTGCCATAGATTTTCAGGCAGATTTAAGTAAAACCTGTAATTCGGCCACTCAGTACTGAGTCTGCTACTGGCACTGATTATAAAACCCTTTCAGTACTGAGTCTGCTACTGGCACTGATTATAAAACCCTTTCAGTACTGAGTCTGCTACTGGCACTGATTATAAAACCCTTTCAGTACTGAGTCTGCTACTGGCACTGGTTATAAAACCCTTTCAGTACTGAGTCTGCTACTGGCACTGATTATAAAACCCTTTCAGTACTGAGTCTGCTACTGGCACTGATTATAAAACCCTTTCAGTACTGAGTTTGCTACTGGCACTGGTTATAAAACCCTTTCAGTACTGAGTCTGCTACTGGCACTGGTTATAAAACCCTTTCAGTACTGAGTCTGCTACTGGCACTGATTATAAAACCCTTTCAGTACTGAGTCTGCTACTGGCACTGGTTATAAAACCCTTTCAGTACTGAGTCTGCTACTGGCACTGATTATAAAACCCTTTCAGTACTGAGTCTGCTACTGGCACTGGTTATAAAACCCTTTCAGTACTGAGTCTGCTACTGGCACTGGTTATAAAACCCTTTCAGTACTGAGTCTGCTACTGGCACTGGTTATAAAACCCTTTCAGTACTGAGTCTGCTACTGGCACTGATTATAAAACCCTTTCAGTACTGAGTCTGCTACTGGCACTGGTTATAAAACCCTTTCAGTACTGAGTCTGCTACTGGCACTGGTTATAAAACCCTTTCAGTACTGAGTCTGCTACTGGCACTGGTTATAAAACCCTTTCAGTACTGAGTCTGCTACTGGCACTGGTTATAAAACCCTTTCAGTACTGAGTCTGCTACTGGCACTGGTTATAAAACCCTTTCAGTACTGAGTCTGCTACTGGCACTGGTTATAAAACCCTTTCAGTACTGAGTCTGCTACTGGCACTGATTATAAAACCCTTTCAGTACTGAGTCTGCTACTGGCACTGGTTATAAAACCCTTTCAGTACTGAGTCTGCTACTGGCACTGGTTATAAAACCCTTTCAGTACTGAGTCTGCTACTGGCACTGATTATAAAACCCTTTCAGTACTGAGTCTGCTACTGGCACTGGTTATAAAACCCTTTCAGTACTGAGTCTGCTACTGGCACTGGTTATAAAACCCTTTCAGTACTGAGTCTGCTACTGGCACTGATTATAAAACCCTTTCAGTACTGAGTCTGCTACTGGCACTGATTATAAAACCCTTTCAGTACTGAGTCTGCTACTGGCACTGATTATAAAACCCTTTCAGTACTGAGTCTGCTACTGGCACTGATTATAAAACCCTTTCAGTACTGAGTCTGCTACTGGCACTGGTTATAAAACCCTTTCAGTACTGAGTCTGCTACTGGCACTGGTTATAAAACCCTTTCAGTACTGAGTCTGCTACTGGCACTGGTTATAAAACCCTTTCAGTACTGAGTCTGCTACTGGCACTGGTTATAAAACCCTTTCAGTACTGAGTCTGCTACTGGCACTGGTTATAAAACCCTTTCAGTACTGAGTCTGCTACTGGCACTGGTTATAAAACCCTTTCAGTACTGAGTCTGCTACTGGCACTGGTTATAAAACCCTTTCAGTACTGAGTCTGCTACTGGCACTGGTTATAAAACCCTTTCAGTACTGAGTCTGCTACTGGCACTGGTTATAAAACCCTTTCAGTACTGAGTTTGCTACTGGCACTGGTTATAAAACCCTTTCAGTACTGAGTCTGCTACTGGCACTGGTTATAAAACCCTTTCAGTACTGAGTCTGCTACTGGCACTGGTTATAAAACCCTTTCAGTACTGAGTCTGCTACTGGCACTGGTTATAAAACCCTTTCAGTACTGAGTCTGCTACTGGCACTGGTTATAAAACCCTTTCAGTACTGAGTCTGCTACTGGCACTGGTTATAAAACCCTTTCAGTACTGAGTCTGCTACTGGCACTGGTTATAAAACCCTTTCAGTACTGAGTCTGCTACTGGCACTGGTTATAAAACCCTTTCAGTACTGAGTCTGCTACTGGCACTGATTATAAAACCCTTTCAGTACTGAGTCTGCTACTGGCACTGATTATAAAACCCTTTCAGTACTGAGTCTGCTACTGGCACTGATTATAAAACCCTTTCAGTACTGAGTCTGCTACTGGCACTGATTATAAAACCCTTTCAGTACTGAGTCTGCTACTGGCACTGATTATAAAACCCTTTCAGTACTGAGTCTGCTACTGGCACTGGTTATAAAACCCTTTCAGTACTGAGTCTGCTACTGGCACTGATTATAAAACCCTTTCAGTACGGAGTCTGCTACTGGCACTGATTATAAAACCCTTTCAGTAGCAGAATGAGTAACATGATAATAATCAATGGCAGTAACTTATGTTGACACATCCTCATCCCTTGTTCTTCCTCTCCTCCTCCAGCTGGGCTCGTCATCCTCCGTTCCTTTCTCCTCCATCTTTTCTCAGCTCTTCATGACTGTAGTCGTTCCTCTCTTCCTAGGACAGGTCAGTACACTGTAGTCGTTCCTCTCTTCCTAGGACAGGTCAGTACACTGTGGTCGTTCCTCTCTTCCTAGGACAGGTCAGTACACTGTGGTCGTTCCTCTCTTCCTAGGACAGGTCAGTACACTGTGGTCGTTCCTCTCTTCCTAGGACAGGTCAGTACACTGTGAGCGTTCCCTTCTTCCTAGGACAGGTCAGTACACTGTGAGCGTTCCCTTCTTCCTAGGACAGGTCAGTACACTGTGAGCGTTCCCTTCTTCCTAGGACAGGTCAGTACACTGTGGTCGTTCCTCTCTTCCTAGGACAGGTCAGTACACTGTAGTCGTTCCTCTCTTCCTAGGACAGGTCAGTACACTGTGGTCGTTCCCTTCTTCCTAGGACAGGTCAGTACACTGTAGTCGTTCCTCTCTTCCTAGGACAGGTCAGTACACTGTAGTCGTTCCTCTCTTCCTAGGACAGGTCAGTACACTGTGAGCGTTCCCTTCTTCCTAGGACAGGTCAGTACACTGTGGTCGTTCCTCTCTTCCTAGGACAGGTCAGTACACTGTGGGCGTTCCCTTCTTCCTAGGACAGGTCAGTACACTGTGAGCGTTCCCTTCGTCCTAGGACAGGTCAGTACACTGTTTATAGACCCTTTATTAACCTGTTATAAAGCCTATATAGACCCTATATAGTGCCTTTTATAACTCTTTTTAAACCCTCAGTACACAGTTTACAAAACCTTTAACCTGTTAAAATCCCCAATAATGCCTTTATAACCCTTTATAACCCTTTAACCTCTTTATAAACCTGTTGTAAATCATTTATAAGCCCTTTATAAAAGAGTTCCTGAGGGACTGGTTAGAGAGGAGACCTCCGTTTGGAGTCTATAACACCTCTATAAAGCCTTTATAACCCCTGTATGTATCACAGGTGTCTTGGTGGTTCCTAAGAGACTGGTTAGAGAGGAGACCTCCGTTTGGAGTCTATAACACCTCTATAAAGCCTTTATAACCCCTGTATGTATCACAGGTGTCTTGGTGGTTCCTAAGAGACTGGTTAGAGAGGAGACCTCCGTTTGGAGTCTATAACACCTCTATAAAGCCTTTATAACCCCTGTATGTATCCTGGAGGTTCCTAAGGGACTGGTTAGAGAGGAGGAGACCTCCGTTTGGGGTCATCACATTTATAACACCCATATAACCTCTTTATGAACACTTTATAACACCCAGGTGTCCCGGAGGTTCCTGAGGGACTGGCTAGAGAGGAGGAAACCTCCGTTTGGGGTCATCAGTTCTGTGGTGCTCTTGATGATCATCTACACCACCTTCTGTGAGACCTTCTCTAACCCTGATATTGAACTGGACCACCTCAGCCTACTGTTCATCACCTTCATCAGTGAGTCTTTCTCTTTCAAGCTCTTGCTCTCTCTGTCGTGTGGGTGTGGGTGTGGGTGGGTGTGTGTGTGTGTGTGTGTGTGTGTGTGTGTGTGTGTGTAAAGTATACTGTCTAAACCCTCTGATCTGATGCATTGTCTCTCCCCAGTATTCTGCATCCAGCTGAGCTTCATGCTGTTAACATTTGTCTTCTCCACACAGTGAGTTTAATAGATATAACACTGTTACTGTCATGCTGTAGTTACTACAGCATCTAACACTGTTACTGTCATGCTGTAGTTACTACAGCATCTAACACTCTTACTGTCATGCTGTAGTTACTACAGCATCTAACACTGTTACTGTCATGCTGTAGTTACTACAGCATCTAACACTGTTACTGTCATGCTGTAGTTACTATAGCATCTAACACTGTTACTGTCATGCTGTAGTTACTACAGCATCTAACACTGTTACTGTCATGCTGTAGTTACTACAGCATCTAACACTGTTACTGTCATGCTGTAGTTACTACAGCATCTAACACTGTTACTGTCATGCTGTAGTTACTACAGCATCTAACACTGTTACTGTCATGCTGTAGTTACTACAGCATCTAACACTGTTACTGTCATGCTGTAGTTACTACAGCATCTAACACTGTTACTGTCATGCTGTAGTTACTATAGCATCTAACACTGTTACTGTCATGCTGTAGTTACTACAGCATCTAACACTGTTACTGTCATGCTGTAGTTACTACAGCATCTAACACTGTTACTGTCATGCTGTAGTTACTACAGCATCTAACACTCTTACTGTCATGCTGTAGTTACTACAGCATCTAACACTGTTACTGTCATGCTGTAGTTACTACAGCATCTAACACTGTTACTGTCATGCTGTAGTTACTATAGCATCTAACACTGTTACTGTCATGCTGTAGTTACTACAGCATCTAACACTGTTACTGTCATGCTGTAGTTACTACAGCATCTAACACTGTTACTGTCATGCTGTAGTTACTACAGCATCTAACACTGTTACTGTCATGCTGTAGTTACTACAGCATCTAACACTGTTACTGTCATGCTGTAGTTACTACAGCATCTAACACTGTTACTGTCATGCTGTAGTTACTACAGCATCTAACACTGTTACTGTCATGCTGTAGTTACTATAGCATCTAACACTGTTACTGTCATGCTGTAGTTACTACAGCATCTAACACTGTTACTGTCATGCTGTAGTTACTACAGCATCTAACACTGTTACTGTCATGCTGTAGTTACTATAGCATCTAACACTGTTACTGTCATGCTGTAGTTACTATAGCATTATACTGTAGATCTAACACTGTTACTGTCATGCAGTAGTTACTACAGCATTATACTGTAGATCTAACACTGTTACTGTCATGCTGTAGTTACTACAGCATTATACTGTAGATCTAACACTGTTACTGTCATGCTGTAGTTACTATAGCATTATACTGTAGATCTAACACTGTTACTGTCATGCTGTAGTTACTACAGCATTATACTGTAGATCTAACACTGTTACTGTCATGCTGTAGTTACTATAGCATTATACTGTAGATCTAACACTGTTACTGTCATGCTGTAGTTACTACAGCATTATACTGTAGATCTAACACTGTTACTGTCATGCTGTAGTTACTATAGCATTATGCTGTAGATCTAACACTGTTACTGTCATGCTGTAGTTACTATAGCATTATGCTGTAGATCTAACACTGTTACTGTCATGCTGTAGTTACTATAGCATTATGCTGTAGATCTAACACTGTTACTGTCATGCTGTAGTTACTATAGCATTATGCTGTAGATCTAACACTGTTACTGTCATGCTGTAGTTACGATAGCATTATTAGTGGATTTTCCCATTTCAGCCACACCCGATGCTGACACGTGTATAGAATTTAGCACACCGCCATGCAATCTCCATAGACCAACATTGGCAGTAGAATGGTCATACTGAAGAGCTTAGTAACTTTCAACGTTGCACCGTCATTGGATGCCACCTTTCCACCAGCTCTGCCCTGCTAGAGCTGCCCCGGCAACTGTATAAGTGCTGTTATTGTGGAAAAGGTGGTAACGTCCAGGAACAACAGGGGCTCAGAACGGGACCGCCGACAGCTGAAGCAAAAATATCCTCTGTCTTTGGTTGCAACACTCACTACTGAGTTCCAAACTGCCTCTAGAAGCAACGTCAGCACATTAACTGTTAGTCAGGAAATGGGTTTCCATGGCCGAGCAGCCGCACACAAGCCTAAGATCACCATGCTCAATGCCAAGCGTTGGCTGGAGTGGTGTAAAGCTCACCACCATTGGACTCTGGAGCAGTGGAAACACATTCTCTGGAGTGATGAATCACGCTTCACCATCTGGCAGACCGACGGACTAATCTGTCTTTGACAGATGCCAGGAGAACGCTACCTGACCCAATGCATAGTGACATCTGTAAAGCTTGGTGGAGGAGGAATAATGGTCTGGGGATGTTTTTCATGGTTTGGACCCCTTCGGTCCAGTGAAGAGAAATCCTAATATTACAGCATACAATGACATTCTAGATTATTCTGTGCTTCCAACTTTGTGGCAACAGTTTGGGGAAGGCCCTTTCCTGTTTCAGCAGGACAATGCCCCCGACCACAAAGCGAGTTACATACAGAAATGGTTTGTCGAGATCGGTGTGGAAGAACTTGACGGGCCTGCACAGAGCCCTGACCTCAACCACATCTAACACCTTTGGGATGAAATGGAACGCTGACTGCGAGCCAGGCCAAATAGCCCTACATCAGTGCCCGACCTCACTAATGCTCTTGTGGCTGAATGGAAGCAAGTCCCGCAGCAACGTTCCAACATCTAGTGGAAAACCTTCCCAGAAGAGTGGAGGCTGTTATAGTATCAAAGGGGGACCAACTCCATATTAATCCCCATGATTTTGGAATGAGATGTTCGACGAGCAGGTGTCCACATACTTTTGGTCATGTAGTGTATATCTAACACTGTTACTGTCATGCAGTTGCTGCAGTCACTCTAGTATTATGGGACTAGCTCTATTCATCTCTGCAGTCACTCTAGTATTATGGGGCTAGCTCTATTCATCTCTGCAGTCACTCTAGTATTATGGGGCTAGCTCTATTCATCTCTGCAGTCACTCTAGTATTATGGGGCTAGCTCTATTCATCTCTGCAGTCACTCTAGTATTATGGGGCTAGCTCTATTCATCTGCAGTCACTCTAGTATTATGGGGCTAGCTCTATTCATCTCTGCAGTCACTCTAGTATTATGGGGCTAGCTCTATTCATCTCTGCAGTCACTCTAGTATTATGGGGCTAGCTCTATTCATCTCTGCAGTCACTCTAGTATTATGGGGCTAGCTCTATTCATCTGCAGTCACTCTAGTATTATGGGGCTAGCTCTATTCATCTGCAGTCACTCTAGTATTATGGGACTAGCTCTATTCATCTCTGCAGTCACTCTAGTATTATGGGGCTAGCTCTATTCATCTCTGCAGTCACTCTAGTATTATGGGGCTAGCTCTATTCATCTCTGCATCACTCTAGTATTATGGGGCTACAGTTGAAGTCAGAATTTTGCATACACTAAGTCATTAAAACTCATTTTTCAACCTACCTTCAAACTCAGTGCCTCTTTGCTCGACATCATGGGAAAATCAAAAGAAATGAGCCAAGACCTCGGGGGGAAAAAAATTGTAGACCTCCACAAGTCTGGTTCATCCTTGGGAGCAATTTCCAAACGCCTGAAGGTACCACGTTCATCTGTACAAACAATAGTACGCAAGTATAAACACCATGGGACCACGCAGCCGTCATACCGCTCAGGAAGGAGACGCGTTCTGTCTCCTAGAGATTAAAGTACTTTGGTGCGAAAAGTGCAAATCAATCCCAGAACAACAGCAAAGGACCTTGTGAAGATGCTGGAGGAAACCGGTACAAAAGTATCTATATCCACAGTAAAACGAGTCCTATATCGACATAACCTGAAAGGCCGCTCAGCAAGGAAGAAGCCACTGCTCCAAAACTGCCATTAAAAAAAGCCAGACTACGGTTTGCAACTGCACATGGGGACAAAGATCGTACTTGTGGAGAAATGTCCTCTGGTCTGATGAAACAAAAATAGAACTGTTTGGCCATAATGACCATCGTTATGTTTGGAGGAAAAAGGGGGAGGCTTGCAAGACGAAGAACACCATCCCAACTGTGAAGCACGGAGGTGGCAGCATCATGTTGTGGGGGTGGCAGCATCATGTTGTGGGGGTGGCAGCATCATGTTGTGGGGGTGGCAGCATCATGTTGTGGGGGTGCTTTGCTGCAGGAGGGACTGGTGCACTTCACAAAATAGATGGCATCATGAGGAAGGAAAATTATGTGAATATATTGAAGCAACATCTCAAGACATCAGTCAGGAAGTTAAATGCTTGGTCACAAATGGGTCTTCCAAATGGACAATGACCCCAAGCATACTTCCAAAGTTGTGGCAAAATGGCTTAAGGACAACAAAGTCAAGGTATTGGAGTGGCCATCACAAAGCCCTGACCTCAATCCTATAGAACATTTGTGGGCAGAACTGAAAAAGTGTGTGCGAGCAAGGAGGCCTACAAACCTGACTCAGTTACACCAGTTCTGTCAGGAGGAATGGGCCAAACTTCACCCAACTTATTGTGGGAAGCTTGTGGAAGGCTACCTGAAACGTTTGACCCAAGTTAAACAATTTAAAGGCAATGCTACCAAATACTAAATGAGTGTATGTAAACTTCTGACCCACTGGGAATGTGATGAAAGAAATAAAAGCTGAAATAAATAATTCTCTCTACTATTATTCTGACATTTCACATTCTTAAAATATAGTGGTGATCCTAACTGACCTAAGACAGGGAATTATTACTAGGATTAAATGTCAGGAATTGTGAAAAACTGTATAAATGTATTTGGCTAAGGTGCATGTAAACTTCCCACTTCAACTGTATCTCTATTAATCTCATGCTGTACTCAGACTCTGTAACGTTGTAAATGTCAGTCTCTTCTCTCTCTCTGTTCTGTAGGAAACAATCTGGTTTTTCTCCAGCTGACACAGTAGCTATCATGTTCTGTGCAACACACAAATCACTCACCCTGGGTAAGTGGACAGGAAGTCATACTGAGACCAAGGTGTATTTTATCAGGAAGTCATACTGAGACCAAGGTGTATTTTATCAGGAAGTCATACTGAGACCAAGGTGTATTTTATC
>CM042423.1:1114968-1132468 GCA_023634145.1 Thymallus thymallus
GTCCTGTGCCTAACCGTTGTGATGGTTACAATGACACAACTGGTATGATGATTCCATGCTTAACTTTTATACCAACATAGAAGTCTCGAGTTTTGTATCCCCATGAAGATGTTCTTAACTTCCTGTGAGACAAGAAGTGGATTCTGACATGGGCAGACAGACTGGCTGGGACTTGGTCCTCTTTCTATTTTTCTGGGGATTTCATAAGACTCTTTTTCTGACAATCTGTGTTTAAGGTGTTGAAGAATGACTAGTTTACTGACTAGTTTACTGACTTATAATAGTTAAAGGACGGAGATCTGGTGACGTCTATATTCTGGGGGATGAAAATGTGAAGTGTGTCCGAATTGGCGCCCTATTTACTCTGTAGTGCACTAGTTTTGACCAGGGCCCAGCCATAGGGCTCTAGAGAATAGGGTGCCAATTCGGAAACAGACAAACTCTGAAATCTACACATCTCTGATGGTGGACCAGTGGGTTTGTGTTCAGCACATAGATATATCATGAATATATCTGGATGATTCCTTGTTCTACAGGTCACTTCTGTTCTACATAACTATCTGAACAGTGAACATGTAAACTCGACAGATGTGTGTCCCAAATAAACACCCTGTTCCCTATATAGTTCACTACTTTTGACCAGGGCCCATAGAGCTTTGGGATGCAGCCAATGTCATTAATACATACAGTTGAAGTCGGAAGTTTACATACACCTTAGCCAAATACTTTATTTTAAGAATGTGAAATGTCAGAATAATAGTAGAGAGAATGATTTATTTCAGCTTTTATTTCTTTCATCACATTCCCAGTGGGTCAGAAGTTTACATACACTCAATTAGTATTTGGTAGCATTACCTTTAAGTTGTTTAACTTGGTTCAAACGTTTCAGGTAGCCTTCCACAAGCTTCCCACAATAAGTTGGGTGAATTTTGGCCCATTCCTCCTGACAGAACTGGTGTAACTGAGTCAGGTTTGTAGGCCTCCTTGCTCTCACACACTTTTTCAGTTCTCGACACACATTTCTATAGGATTGAGGTCAGGGCTTTGTGATGGCCACTCCAATACCTTGACTTTGTTGTCCTTAAGCCATTTTGCCACAGCTTTGAAGTATCCTTGGGGTCATTGTCCATTTGGAAGACCCATTTGTGACCAAGCTTTAACTTCCTGACTGATGTCTTGAGATGTTGCTTCAATATATCCACATAATTTTCCTTCCTCATGATGCCATCTATTTTGTGAAGTGCACCAGTCCCTCCTGCAGCAAAGCACCCCCACAACATGATGCTGCCACCCCCACAACATGATGCTGCCACCCCCACAACATGATGCTGCCACCCCCACAACATGATGCTGCCACCCCCGTGCTTCACGGTTGGGATGGTATTCTTCGTCTTGCAAGCTTCCCCCTTTTTCCTCCAAACATAACGATGGTCATTATGGCCAAACAGTTCTATTTTTGTTTCGTCAGACCAGAGGACATTTCTCCACAAGTACGATCTTTGTCCCCATGTACAGTTGCAAACCGTAGTCTGGCTTTTTTATGGCAGTTTTGGAGCAGTGGCTTCTTCTTTGCTGAGCGGCCTTTCAGGTTATGTCGATATAGGACTTGTTTTACTGTGGATATAGATACTTTTGTACCTGTTTCCTCCAGCATCTTCACAAGGTCCTTTGCTGTTGTTCTGGGATTGATTTTCGCACCGAAGTACGTTCATCTCTAGGAGACAGAACGCGTCTCCTTCCTGAGCGGTATGACGGCTGCATGGTCCCATGGTGTTTATACTTGCATACTATTGTTTGTACAGATGAACTTGGTACCTTCAGGCGTTTGGAAATTGCTCCCAAGGATGAACCAGACTTGTGGAGGTCTACAATTTTTTGTGGAGGTCTTGGCTGATTTATTTTGATTTTCCCATGATGTCGAGCAAAGAGGCACTGAGTTTGAAGGTAGGCCTTGAAATACATCCACAGGTACACCTCCAATTGACTCAAATTATGTCAATTAGCCTATCAGAAGCATCTAAAGCCATGACATCATTTTCTGGAATTTTCCAAGCTGTTTAAAGGCACAGTCAACTTAGTGTATGTAAACTTCTGACCCACTGGAATTGTGATATAGTGAATTATAAGTGAAATAATCTGTCTGTAAACAATTGTTGGAAGAATTACTTGTGTCATGAACAAAGTAGATGTCCTAACCGACTTGCCAAAACTATAGTTTGT
The DNA here is from genome assembly GCA_023634145.1 of Thymallus thymallus. Taxonomy (NCBI): domain Eukaryota; kingdom Metazoa; phylum Chordata; class Actinopteri; order Salmoniformes; family Salmonidae; genus Thymallus; species Thymallus thymallus. The sequence goes on from CM042423.1 coordinate 1,117,189, forward strand.
TAACATGAATTCTGTGGAGTGGTTGAAAAATGAGTTTTAATGACTTCAACCTAAGTGTATGTAAACTTCTGACTTCAACTGTACTAACAGATTGATTATTTTCAGATGTTTTATTTCCGTTACCAAACAAAGACTATGACAACTCGGACCAACGGCGATGTGTCTCTTCATGGTCCTCTATTCCCTGTATGGTGTGTAGTACTGACTCTCATTACTGGAAGCCCAAACTGAAAGGGAATGTGTTATCTTCTCTTGTGTTGAATAAACACTGTGGAGTGGGTCTGGTCTGTATAGTACAGTAGTTTACTGTGGAGTGGGTCTGGTCTGTATAGTACAGTAGTTTACTGTGGAGTGGGTCTGTGGTCTGTATAGTACTACTTAGCTACTACTTGTACTCCCCCTGGTGGCCATTCATTGTACTTTTCCATTTTTTTATTTAACTAGGCAAGTCCGTTAAGAACAAATTCTTATTTACAATGACGGCCCACACCGGCCAAACTCGGACGACGCTGGGCCAGTTGTACGCCGCCCTATGGGACTCTCAATCACGGCCGGTTGTGATACAGTCTGGATTTAAACCAGGTTGTCTGTAGTGACGCCTCTAGCACTGAGACCTCTGCGCCACTTGGGAGCCCAAGTAATGGCCTAACATACGAAGTAACAGTTACAAGTTGTTTTTATTACAAAGATTTTACAGATATAGAGTTTAGATTATAATATACAGTTTAGATTATAATATGCAGTTTACATCAGGGTTCCCCATCTGGCAATATTATTTGGTCCCCAAATTAATTATCAATTATTTTTCATTAAAATGTTTTATAATAATTAAAAACCGCTCGGACCCGAGATGCAAAAACCCCCAAATGCAATTCCCTAATAAGGATGTCCCTCTACCTAAATAATAACAGTTACATGTGGTTCTGAAACCGCAGCCCAATCAATAGGAGGTGAACAGCGCCTGGTGCTGAAATATAGATGACCTGTTATGCAAGTGTTGCACAGCAAGAGATGGAGAACTGACACCAGTGGAGTAATTCATTTCAACAATAAATCTTCACTTTAATATGACTTTACAAATAACAAGAGGGTTTAATTGGAGTCTATTTAATCAGAATCTAGGCCTATATAAAATAACTTAACTGACTGAAGAAGGCTAGGAGGCTTAAAAGCATCGTTCACAATAAAGAATATATGTCCTAATATATAATATTTTTGGTCTATTTACAATTGCAACTGGCCAAAAATGTAGCATCCTACAAAAAAATATAATTGAAAGAAAAAAAGGTGATATCTGAATGTCTGTATCGGGATAGCCTGCTCCTTTAAGGACAGAACATACAGACAATACTGTCAACTTGAGACCTAAATATCCCTGGATAAGCATTAACAATAATGTTAGTATTTAGTAATTATAGTCATATATAGGCCACTAAATCTCTTACTCAATGGGAGAAGTTGTATTTTCCCTCGGACACGATCTTGTGGATGTCAGGTGAGATGGGTGTGATTTTGATGCGCAGGCGCTCCTAGATGGAGTTGTGTTTTGATGCGCAGGCGCTCCTAGATGGAGTTGTGTTTTGATGCGCAGGCGCTCCTAGATGGAGTTGTGTTTTGATGCGCAGGCGCTCCTAGATGGAGTTGTGTTTTGATGCGCAGGCGCTCCTAGATGGAGTTGTGGAAGCCGGTTCCTGTCGTGAATCTCTACTACGTTCATAGAGGAAAATGAGGACTCGCAGTTGTAAGTCAATCAAAACATTGTTAGCACATAAAATGCACGTTTCTTAATGTCCTCACTTTGTTATAGATAGCTATTTTACCCCAGAAAATGAAAACCATGACGGAGAAGTTTGAGGGTATAAATAGCAAGTGGCATACTCCTAATATCAAGTTTAACTCATATTTCGAAAGTAGACAATTCAAGCGAAGGTGTATCCTCCCAACTCCCAGCTGGAGAGCCCGTTCTCCTCCCAACTCCCAGCTGGAGAGCCCGTTCTCCTCCCAACTCCCAGCTGGAGAGCCCGTTCAACTCCCAGCTGGAGAGCCCGTTCAACTCCCAGCTGGAGAGCCCGTTCACCTCCCAACTCCCAGCTGGAGAGCCCGTTCACCTCCCAACTCCCAGCAGGAGAGCCCGTTCACCTCCCAACTCCCAGCTGGAGAGCCCGTTCACCTCCCAACTCCCAGCTGGAGAGCCCGTTCAACTCCCAGCTGGAGAGCCCGTTCAACTCCCAGCTGGAGAGCCCGTTCACCTCCCAACTCCCAGCTGGAGAGCCCGTTCACCTCCCAACTCCCAGCAGGAGAGCCCGTTCACCTCCCAACTCCCAGCTGGAGAGCCCGTTCACCTCCCAACTCCCAGCTGGAGAGCCCGTTCAACTCCCAGCTGGAGAGCCCGTTCACCTCCCAACTCCCAGCAGGAGAGCCCGTTCACTTCCCAACTCCCAGCTGGAGAGCCCGTTCTCCTCCCAACTCCCAGCTGGAGAGCCCGTTCTCCTCCCAACTCCCAGCTGGAGAGCCCGTTCTCCTCCCAACTCCCAGCTGGAGAGCCCGTTCTCCTCCCAACTCCCAGCTGGAGAGCCCGTTCTCCTCCCAACTCCCAGCTGGAGAGCCCGTTCTCCTCCCAACTCCCAGCTGGAGAGCCCGTTCTCCTCCCAACTCCCAGCTGGAGAGCCCGTTCACTTCCCAACTCCCAGCTGGAGAGCCCGTTCTCTTCCCAACTCCCAGCTGGAGAGCCCGTTCTCCTCCCAACTCCCAGCTGGAGAGCCCGTTCTCCTCCCAACTCCCAGCTGGAGAGCCCGTTCTCCTCCCAACTCCCAGCTGGAGAGCCCGTTCTCCTCCCAACTCCCAGCTGGAGAGCCCGTTCTCCTCCCAACTCCCAGCTGGAGAGCCCGTTCTCCTCCCAACTCCCAGCTGGAGAGCCCGTTCTCCTCCCAACTCCCAGCTGGAGAGCCCGTTCTCCTCCCAACTCCCAGCTGGAGAGCCCGTTCTCCTCCCAACTCCCAGCTGGAGAGCCCGTTCTCCTCCCAACTCCCAGCTGGAGAGCCCGTTCAACTCCCAGCTGGAGAGCCCGTTCAACTCCCAGCTGGAGAGCCCGTTCCCCTCCCAACTCCCAGCTGGAGAGCCCGTTCACCTCCTGCACTGTCTATATTTACGCCTCTGATTACAATTGACATAATATATTTAAACAATTAAAGTTGTCATTTCATGTGCTCTTAGTTGGCGTATGCCTTGAGCCGGCTCTGATAATGACGTCTGAGATTGAATTCTTTGAAAACAGCGACATTTTCATTGCAAATAAGACACACTGGCTTGGCGTTTGGAAACAGATGGTAAGATGAACACATCTCTGTCCATTCTTCCCTGAAACTTTGATTTTCATTATCCTTTCTGTTGATACTTTTTGAGAGCGACGTTATCAAGCTACTAGTTCTGAACGAATGTTGACGTTTTAAAACAACAGTGTTTTACTACATAGACCTGTTTTCACCAACAATCAATGCACCGAGAAATAGACACAAATTATAATTGAATAGAGACATGGTGATTTTATGAGCGTAACTGTATCGAAATTATTATGTTATTGTCACTGAGTTTATTATGTACTAATCAGATGTCTTAAACATGTTGTTTAATTTGTTGTAAAGGCCAATTAATTGTGCTAATATTATTTACTAATTATGTTCTGGCCCGCCGACTATTAGCTCAGAAAGCAATTGTCCCGAGGCCAAACCTAGTTGACGAACCCTGGTTTACATGATAATATACAGTGAAATGTATACAGTTTAGATGATAATATACAGTGATGGGTATACAGTGATATACAGTGATACGTATACAGTGATATACAGTTTAGATGATAATATACAGTGATACGTATACAGTTTAGATGATAATATACAGTGATACGTATACAGTGATATACAGTTTAGATGATAATATACAGTGATACGTATACAGTTTAGATGATAATATACAGTGATGGGTATACAGTGATAAACTGTTTACACGATATACACTTCCGTTCAAAAGTTTAGGGTCACTTAGAAATGTCCTTGTTTTTGAAAGAAAAGCAATTTTTTTGTCCATTAAAATAACATCAAATTGATCAGAAATAGTGTAGACATTGTTAATGTTGTAAATGAGTGTTGTAGCTGGAAACGGCTGACCTTTTAATGAAATGTCTACATAGGTGTACAGAGGCCCATTATCAGCAACCATCACTCCTGTGTTCCAATGGCACGTTGTGTTAGCTAATCCAAGTTGATCATTTTAAAAGGTTAATAGATCATTAGAAAACCAGACCAGAGAATCTTGTTTCTCATGGTCTGAGAGTCTTTAGGTGCCTTTTGGCAAACTCCTAGCCAATCATGTCCAATCAATTGAATTTACCACAGGTGGACTTGAATCAAGTTGTAGAAATAAATCTGACAGTAAATCTCAGTAAGACCAAAATAATGGTGTTCCAAAAGTTGCCATGACCACAAATACCAATTCCATCTAGACACCGTTGCTCTAGAGCCACAAAAAACTATACATACCTCGGCCTAAACATCAGCGCCACAGGTAACTTCCACAAAGCTGTGAACGATCTGAGAGACAAGGCAAGAATGGCCTTCTATGCCATCAAAAGGAAGATCAAATTTGACATACCAATTAGGATCTGGCAAAAATACTTGAATCAGTTAAAAAGCCCATTGTCCTTTATGGTTGTGAGGTCTGGGGTTCCGCTCACCAACCAAGAATTCACAAAATGGGACAAACACCAAATTGAGACTCTGCATGCAGAATTCTGCAAAAATATCCTCGGTGTACAACGTAAAACACCAAATAATGCATGCAGAGCAGAATTAGGCCGTTACCCGCTAATTATCGGAATCCAGAAAAGAGCCGTTAAATTCTACAACCACCTTAAAGCAAACCTTCCATAACAAAGCCATCACCTACAGAGAGATGAACCTGGAGAAGAGTCCCCTAAGCCAGCTGGTCCTGGGGCTTTGTTCACAAACACAAACAGACCCACAGAGCCCCAGGACAGCCACACAATTAGACCCTAACAGATCATGAGAAAACAAAAAGAGAATTACTTGACACACTGGAAAGAATTAACAAAAGAACAGAGCAAACTAGAATGTTATTTGGTCCTAAACAGAGAGTACACAGTGGCAGAATACCTGACCACTGTGACTGACCCAAACTTAAGGAAAGCTTTGACTATGTACAGACTCAGTGAGCATAGCCTTGCTATTGAGAAAGGCCACCGTAGGCAGACCTGGCTCTCAAGAGAAGACAGGCTATGTGCACACTGCCAACAAAACTGAGCTGCACTTCCTAACCTCCTGCCAAATGTATGACCATATTAGAGACACATATTTTCCTCAGAACTAGGAACAGTGGGTTAACTGCCTTGTTCAGGGGCAGAACGAGCTCGGGGATTCGATCCAGCAACCTTCCAGTTACGGGCCTAACACTCTGACCACTAGGCTACCTGCCTTTGTCAAGTACACAATCCACACAATCTAACCCAAACCACACTGATGAGGGAGCAGACATGTGCCACTATGAGTGTGGGCACTGTTAGCTTGTGTGGATCAGCACACAGCCCGACGTACACCTACACCGCCCGCAGTTACACCTCCACGGCGGTGCTCCAGGCCCAGGCCCGTTTCTCCTCATCCAGCCTGCTTCACACGTGTTTGTCCTAACAGGACACTTTGTATTTGTTGGTCGGTCGCACTGTGGCACATTCACACATCTCACACTTCCAGTTGTTCCACTAACATTTTGGTAAAACAGGTTACAAGTAATCATCATCTCAAGAATAACGAGACTGTTAAGTGTGTCTTCATAGGATGTGATCACCAAACAAATGTGTATGGGACGTTTGCAACACACAAACACAGGAAGCATACTCCACATACATCACAAGATTTCAAACCCGAGATTATCTGTGGGTTACCAGAGGAAGCACTTGATTTTGAAGCCTCTGAAGAGGATGAGGTCCACAATGATGCTACTCATGAAGGAAGTAGCACTAATGCACTCTATGAAGAGGAAGATGGAAGCAATGTAGTTGTAGAGTATAAAGCATCCCTCTTGTTGAAATGAGAGAGAGTTCATAATGTTTCAGTTCGGTGCATTGATGAATTGGTTAAAAGTATCATTGTTTCACATTTTATGAAAAATAACCAAACCATTGATGACACAGTTGTTACATCTTTGGTGGAAGAATTGTGCAATTCCAATCCTTGCATTCGGAGATCGACTACTTTTGACTGACAAAATTCCAGCCACCGGAAACACTAACTGATAAAGTGAGTCGTAGTAAACCTTTCTTTTTAGTCAACTTTGTGTACACAATGTTCTCAATGCTCGAGTTCACGTGTAGAGCCCCTGGAGATACTTCGAGCACAGTTTTATGTTGTGTCGAGCCTTCTTAGCATCAAAATATAGCTATATTTTAAAACACTATCATTGTAGCGCCCCTAGCACTCCCATTCAAAAGGCATTTTGACCTAAAATGAAAATACAGTCAATCTTAAAAGTGGCGTTTCCATTATAATTATGCTTTTACACGAAAGTTTGACTCGAACTGACTGAACCAGCATTTGGTAGGTAGTGGTGGAGTTTTTATCAACAAATGAGATTGTTTGTCTTAAATACTTTATCTTTTATCTCAAAGGGGGTTGCAGAGACCACTGTTCATGAGGACCTGAAAATGAAGAATATGAGCATCTATGTCTGCCGTGAGCCAGATGCGGTAGGAATCATCATTGAGGGAATACCAGTCCTTCCCAATCTTGGAAATCTGGCCAAAGCATGCTGCTTCCTACTTGGGTTTACATATGCACTTAATCTGGAGTATCCGTCCAAGCTTTCCAAAACATTTGAGGTGTTTCAAAGACTTTTCGTGGGACTTGACACACTGCGCCCAAAACCAAGCCCCAAGTTCATGACCCTGAAAAACAAGCTCCTTGCCCAGGCACTCAGACATGACTGTCACTCTGCACTTGTGAACAGCTGTTTTCTTTGTCTGTTCAACATCATTATACATTGGACACAATGTTGAATTTTTCAGGATGTTGTAATGGTTTATCCTTGTCATGTTTTATACTATGCTGCAGGTCATACTTTCTGGTGTGAAAAAAAAAGTTAATATTTTATACACACAAAATAGACCTGCTGTGAAGCTGCACTTTAAAAACGGGTCAGTATGTGAGATCAGTGAGATGTTTGACTAAATATGTTTCTAAATATTCACACACTGTGAAGGTATTATGCTAAGTTGAGGTCAGATGCTCATACTTGTGACCTGTAATGTTAGTGTTAAAATGTTTCAATATTATGTACACACTGTACTGTTAAAGGGATAATTCACTTTAAAATGAAAATTCTGTCATTTACTCACCTTCAGGTTGTTTCAAGCCTGTATGAATTTCTTTCTTCTGCTGAACACAAAGGAAGATATTTTGAAGAATGTCAGTAACCAAACAGTTAACTGGACCCATTGACTTCCATAGTATTTTTTTTTTCCTACTATGGAAGTCAATGGGTCCAGTTAACTGTTTGGTTACTGACATTCTTCAAAATATCTTCCTTTGTGTTCAGCAGAAGAAAAAATTCATACAGGTTTGAAACAACTTGAGGGTGAGTACATGATGACAGAATTTTCATTTTGAAGTGAACTATCCCTTTAAGGTGTTTTACTAACCAGCAATTTACAAGCTGAGGTCATGCTTTTTTTAAATGCATGAATACAGATGTTATTGATTTATTAACTCTGTCCAGCTCATTTTGAATATGGCTTGTGAATTGTTACAAAAGTGCCTGTTGACTTAATTTTAAAATGTTGTAACATTATGTATTATGTACACAGTGAAAAACTGTACTGTGAAGGTGTTCCACTAACCTGCACTTTATTTGCTGAAGCCATGCTTTCTTAAATGCATGAATACAGATGTTATTGTTTATACTGTCCAGCTCATTGCTACTGTTTTACATATGGCAATAATTTAATAAATGTTGGGAATTGACATAATAGCAACTCATTATTTGAAGCCGTTTACACTTCCAAAACAAAGAAAGGGCAAATTGGTCAAAATGAATAAATCAGGACATTAACTAGTATTTTTTCAGTTAAATGTTACCTATTTTAATTAAGTCTAATGTGTATAATATGCTGATATTTTTGACATTGATTGTACTCAATATATTGGCTTTTTCTGAAATTGCTACTTAATATTTTTGCATACATTGAAATGCATATTATTAAGTTGTCCTTACTCAAAATATCAGTTAGTTCACTAAACTTGAAAAAAGTAGTTGGAAAATGTTGTCTTAATTTATTGAGTTAGATCCAAGTAACAGTTTTAACAGTGTAGGTACTGGATGTTTGGTGATGGGTTAGGTAGGTACTGGATGTTTGGTGATGGGTGATGACCCCTCTGATGACAGGCAGGCTGGCAGGCAGACTTCTCTGATGGCTGGCAGGCCGACTTCTCTGATGTCTGGCAGGCAGACTTCTCTGATGGCAGACTTCTCTGATGGCTGGCAGGCAGACTTCTCTGATGGCTGGCAGGCAGACTTCTCTGATGGCAGACTTCTCTGATGGCAGGCAGGCTGGCAGGCAGACGTCTCTGATGGCAGACTTCTCTGATGGCTGGCAGGCAGACTTCTCTGATGGCAGACTTCTCTGATGGCTGGCAGGCAGACTTCTTTGATGGCATACAGGCTGCCAGGCAGACTTCTCTGATGGCAGACTTCTCTGATGGCAGGCAGGCTGGCAGGCAGACTTCTCTGATGGCAGACTTCTCTGATGGCAGGCAGGCTGGCAGGCAGACTTCTCTGATGGCAGGCAGGCTGGCAGGCAGACTTCTCTGATGGCTGGCAGGCAGACTTCTCTGATGGCAGGCAGGCTGGCAGGCAGACTTCTCTGATGGCTGGCAGGCAGACTTCTCTGATGGCAGGCAGGCAGGCAGGCAGGCAGGCAGGCAGGCAGGCAGGCAGGCAGGCAGGCTGGCAGGCTGGCTGGCAGGCAGGCAGACTTCTCTGATGGCAGGCAGGCTGGCTGGCAGGCTGGCAGCACACTCCTGAAAACAAACTACTCTGAAAAGCAAAGGCTCTTTTAAGAGTTACCAGATTTATATTTTTAAAAAGCTATTTTTTTGTGTCTGTGTCCATGTCTGTTACTTTAGCAGATAATGTCACCCATCTAAATACATAGTTGTTCTTTTTTTATAATTAACTAAATGTATGGTATTTAGGTCCGTGTCATTGTTTGTTATGTGATAAAATGAACTAGAAAATTATATATTTAGCAATTCTGAGTAATTGCTAATTTAGTAAGGATATACATGTTACAGTACTACTGCAGTTGCTAAATAATTCCAATAGATGGGAGCATAAGATCACGAATGACATTTCAGAAGATTTCTCCCTGATTCACCACTTTGCTGATGTTGAGGAAGGACTGAATTACTAGGATGATTCAAATTCATTATATATCTTCATGCTCATGTTTTGAAATTATACTTGATTACTATTTCAATAACTATTATCAATAATCCTGAACGTTAATTCAGTCACCTCTGGTCGAGAAACTAATTGTCAAATTCATCAACTAACATGATCGATCCGCTCTGCCTTCTCGCGCGAGCTGCCACCTCAACAAGCCTCGACAAAAGCTCGTGCTGTCTGCGGCTGGAATCACTGCCTTCTCGTGCAAGCGAAGGGCATGGATAGTTAAATGTGTTTAACTGCGAGGTTGCATCATGTCATTTATTCGCGGGCTGTTGAAGATGCAATACATTTCATAAATAGCCTAAACCACTATATTAACTTGGAAATGATAACTACTGTTGGTAACATTTAATAAATAAACCACTACATTATCTTGGAAATGACAACTACTGTTGGTAACATTTCATAAAGAATCCACTTCATTTTATTGGAAATTATAACTGCTGTTGATAACATTTCATAAATAAACCACTACATTATCTTGGATATGAAAACTGCTGTTGATAACATTTCATAAATAAACCACTACATTATCTTGGATATGATAACTGCTGTTGATAACATTTCATAAATAAACCACTACATTATCTTGGAAATTATAACTGCTGTTGATAACATTTCATAAATAAACCACTACATTATCTTGGATATGATAACTGCTGTTGATAACATTTCATAAATAAACCACTACATTATCTTGGATATGATAACTGCTGTTGATAACATTTCATAAATAAACCACTACATTATCTTGGAAATTATAACTGCTGTTGATAACATTTCATAAATAAACCACTACATTATCTTGGATATGATAACTACTTCTGGTAAAATTTCATAAATAAATCACTACATTATCTTGGATATGATAACTACTGCTAGTAAAATTTAATAAATAAACCACTACATTATCTTGGAAATGTATACAGAGACTACATAGGCTCCAGCTGCTGAAATTATGAACATTCAAATGTCACCCTAAGTGAAATCCAATGTAGCTTAATGGACTGTGATATCTGATAGATAAAAGATACATACACAAACACAGGCTAAATTGTCTATTAATTGACCATGTATTCCATGTGGATAGCTTTAGGGCTATCCACTGTTGCCCAGTCCCTTTGCACCAAGATCTCTCTCTGTCCTAATTGGCATATATCTCTCTCCACCTCTCCACCATGCTATAGCTGATGTGGGGTGAGCGTTCTGACACAAAATGGTTGCCATCCAGGTGGGTGCCACACATTGGTGGTGGATGAGGTGAGTTTCCCCTTTACCATGAATACTGTGGTATTTCACCCAGTAGATATGGGAGTTTATCAAAATGTGGTTTGTTTTCTAATTCTTTGTGGATCTGTGTAATCTGAGAGAAATATGTGTCTCTAATATGGTCATACATTTGGCAGGAGGTTAGGATGTGCAGCTCAGTTTCCACCTCATTTTGTGGGCAGTGTGCACATAGCCTGTCTTCTCTTGTGAACAAAGCCCCAGGACCAGCTTGCTTAGGGGACTCTTCTCCAGGTTCATCTCTCTGTAGGTGATGGCTTTGTTATGGAAGGTTTGGGAATCGCTTCCTTTTAGGTGGTTGTAGAATTTAACAGCTCTTTTCTGGATTTTGATAATTAGTGGGTATTGGCCTAATTCTGCTCTGCATGCATTATTTGGTGTTTTACGTTGTACACAGAGGATTATATATTTTTGCAGAATTCTGCATGCAGAGTCTCAATTTGGTGTTTGTCCATTTAGTGAATTCTTGGTTGGTGAGCGGAACCCCAGACCTCACAACCATAAAGGGCAATGGGCTTTTTAACTGATTCAAGTATTTTTAGCCAGATCCTAATTGGTATGTCAAATTTTATGTTCCTTTTGATGGCATAGAAGGCCCTTCTTGCCTTGTCTCTCAGATGGTTCACAGCTTTGTGGAAGTTACCTGTGGCGCTGATGTTTAGGCCAAGGTATGTATAGTTTTTTGTGTGCTCTAGAGCAACGGTGTCTAGATGGAATTGGTATTTGTGGTCATGGCAACTGGACCTTTTTTGGAACACCATTATTCTTGTCTTACTGAGATTTACTGTCAGGGCCCAGGTCTGACAGAATCTGTGCAGAAGATCTAGGTGCTGCTGTAGGACCTCCTTGGTTGGTGACAGAAGCACCAGATCATCATCAAACAGTAGACATTTGACTTCAGATTCTAGTAGGGTGAGGCCGGGTGCTGCAGACGGTTCTAGTGCTCTCGCCAATTAGTTGATATATATGTTGAAGAGGGTGGGGCTTAAACTGCATCCCTGTCTCACCCCACAGTCCCTGGGGAAAGAAATGTGTGTGTTTTTTACCAATTTTAACCGCACACTTGTTGTTTGTGTACATGGATTTTATAATGTCATATGTTACTCCCCAACACCACTTTCCATTAATTTGTATAGAAGACCCCAAATTGAGTCGAAGGCTTTTTCGAAATCAACAAAGCATGAGAAGACTTTGTTTTGGTTTGTTTGTTTGTCTATTAGGGTGTGCAGGGTGAATACGTGGTCTGGCGGACGGTAATTTGGTAAAAAGCTGATTTGACATTTGCTCAGTACTTTGTTTTCACTGGTGAAATGAACTAGTCTGCTGTTAATGATAATGCAGAGGATTTTCCCAAGGTTGCTGTTGATTCATATCCCACGGTAGTTATTGGGGTCAAATTTGTCTCCACTTCTGTGGATTGGGGTGATCAGTCCTTGATTACGAATATTGGGGAAGATGCCAGAGCCAAGGATGATGTTAAAGAGTTTAAGTATAGCTAATTGGAATTTATGGTCTGTACATTTTATAATTTCATCGAGGATACCATCAACACCACAGGCCTTTTTGGGTTGGAGGGTTTTTATTATGTCCTGTAGTTCATTCAATGTAATTGGCTTCTGGTAGTCTTTAATAGTTGCTGGGGTGATGGGTGTGTGGGTCCCTGCCAAGTGTTGCATCCTTAAGGTCCTTAGCAAAGGTTTGGACTCTGTCCTGATCAAGATGTACATTATCATGTAAGTGTTCACATGTCAGAGTGGGATGGTGAGCCGTTCTGACGTTGAGCAGTGAGGCACAGTCCACAGTGATCTGTTGATTTATTTTGTCCATCAACTGTCCTGGGAAGTCTTTTCTTGGTAGGAGGGTGGACACAACTATATTGGTTGTTGGGAACATAGCCTGTGCCCGTTCTGCCACGCTTCTCACTGCCCTAGATACATTTTCACCTTTGGCATGAAGGTTGTTTGTGCCAGTGTGGATGATGATGTTGTCAGGGGTGTCAATCCTGGTCTGACTGAGTAGCTGCATTGCTCTCTCAGTTGTAGGACACCAGAATTTATACACCTGGTGTCTAGGGAATAATCTGTCCTGGACCAAGAAGTTCCCTTTTGAGTCGATAAGGATTGCTTTTGTGGGTGATTGTCTGGGTGGAGCAGACTGAGAGGCTGGAGCAGACTGGGAGGCTGGTAGGCTGACCTGGGCTGGAGCAGACTGGGAGGCTGGTAGGCTGACCTGGGCTTGAGCAGACTGGGAGGCTGGTAGGTTGACCTGGGCTGGAGCAGACTGGGAGGCTGGTAGGCTGTCCTGGGCTGGAGCAGACTGGGAGGCTGGTATTCTGACCTTGGCTGGAGCAGACTGGGAGGCTGGTAGGTTGACCTGGGCTTGAGCAGACTGGGAGGCTGGTTGGTTGACCTGGGCTGGAGCAGACTGGGAGGCTTGTTGGTTGACCTGGGCTGGAGCAAACTGGGAGGCTGGTATTCTGACCTGGGCTGGAGCAGACTGGGAGGCTGGTTGGTTGACCTGGGCTGGAGCAGACTGGGAGGCTGGTTGGTTGACCTCGGCTGGAGCAGACTGGGAGGCTGGTTGGTTGACCTGGGCTGGACCAGACTGGGAGGCTGGTTGGCTGACCTGGGCTGGAGCAGACTGGTAGGTTGACCTGTGCTGGAGCAGACTGGGAGGTTGGTTGGCTGACCTGGGCTGGAGCAGACTGGGAGGCTGGTTGGCTGACCTGGGCTGGAGCAGGCTGGGAGGCTGGTAGGTTGACCTGGGCTGGAGCAGACTGGGAGGCTGGTAGGTTGACCTGGGCTGGAGCAGACTGGGAGGCTGGTGCAGTGTCATCAGGCTGTGTGGTGGAGGACATGCTGGTTATGCTGGTCTCAGGTTCTGCCTGTGTTGTACCAAGCTGCTGGACATGTTCTCTAGATGCAGAGGACATAATGACTAGCTGCTGGTTGAGGGGGTCAATGTACCTCTCTCTCTGCTCTAGTTCCTCTCTTGTTGTGCTCAGATGGTCTCTGAGGTCATCATGTGTCTGACTCAGTTTGTCCGTTCTGCTCTCTAGTTTAACAATAGATGCTCTACTCTCCTCCCTGAACTGTTTCATCTCTTCTTCTAGTTTCTGGACAGTGTCGTCCTCTTGAAGCTTGTTCTCTCTGAGTTCTATGATCTCTGCTTCAACTAGAGAGAGGGTGTTGTGGAAACGTTGCATAGCAGGTGTTCTTGGTGGTGTAGGTCTGTTCTTGGCTCTGTCTGCTGCAGGTGAGGAAGGTAGAGGGACACTGAGGGCTTCTTGCTGGGTCACAGAGGCTGTTGAGGCCTGCTTTTCTCCATCATCTCCCTCCTTTACTTTTTCCTCAGCTTCTGAGATGAGTTCAGCTTCTACTTTCAGGGCAGTAAACACATTCTCAAACGCCTGGAGGCTTGAATCATTTCCTTGTATCAATACCGTTCCATTATTGTATAAGTTCACTGTTTGATATGTGTTGCTCTGGTCAGCTTCTTCAAAAATGCTGATCTGACAGCCTTGGATTATGCCTCTCTTTTTTGAGAAAGAGAAATGGTTGCAAATAACCCTTTTCCATATGTGCCCTCGTTTGGTATTAAATATTACATTTGCTCGTTTTGGAACTGGTAAGATTTGCAAACAGGCATTCATGGTTCTGTCCCATCATCAAACCTTTGAAACTTTTCTTAGCTTTCTCTGTTTGGATGTTTGAAGAGTAAACTATTTCCATTTCCATTGTTTCTTGTATTATTGTCTCTAGTGTCTTTAGAGACTGTTTTACTTTGATGTCCTTTGTCTTCTGTCCTTCTTTTGTCTTTCTATTGTTCTGTTAACTAGCTGTTGTTCTGTTAACTAGCTGTTGTTCTGTTAACTAGCTGTTGTTCTGTTAACTAGCTGTTGTTCTGTTAACTAGCTGTTGTTCTGTTATCTAGCTGTTGTTCTGTTAACTAGCTGTTGTTCAGTTAACTAGCTGTTGTTCTGTTAACTAGCTGTTGTTCTGTTAACTAGCTGTTGTTCTGTTAACTATTCTGTTAACTAGCTGTTGTTCTGTTAACTAGCTGTTGTTCTGTTAACTAGCTGTTGTTCTGTTATCTAGCTGTTGTTCTGTTAACTAGCTGTTGTTCAGTTAACTAGCTGTTGTTCTGTTAACTAGCTGTTGTTCTGTTAACTAGCTGTTGTTCTGTTAACTATTCTGTTAACTAGCTGTTGTTCTGTTAACTAAATAGCTTCTTTTAGGAGTCCTTAGCAACTGCTTAGCAACTGGTAAACAATCCAGCTAGCTAAGATAACTGCAGGATTTTTATAAAAATAGATACTTTTCCACAAGCTTATCTTCTTCATTTGTTGCTTGTTTTGTCTCCCATTCAGTCTTGCAGTTTTCCTTTCGTTTTTTCCAATGTACATCTCAATATTTGTAGGAGCTATCTTTTTCAGCAGCTGCTGTTGTTCAATTTTGAACTCTGGAACCTCTCTCTCTCT
>CM042423.1:1134968-1289968 GCA_023634145.1 Thymallus thymallus
AAGAAAAGGAAAATGCCTCGGAAAAAGCAAGACCAACCGCAGCGCTTAGGGCTACAATCACGTAAGTGTATTCGGTCATACAGCTTTCTGCTCCATTCAGTGGAGCAGTAACCAGGGGCGGAGAGGTGAAACGGGGAAGGGATACGGTAGCACGAGAGGTAGATAGGCTACGGTATTCCACCGCCCGGGAGGTCTGGGTCTACTGCACCCTGGCAGCTCGGGGGCGGCAGCCATGTTGTGAGCCGAGAGAGCTGGAGCGGGTGCGCATCCGTGACCGCAAGCCTTGACCGCAGGACCGGTGGATCAATAACGGGGTCAGTCAGTTCTAAAGGTTCAGTTTGGCTCGTGACACCATTACCGACCAGGTCAGACAGACATCTATCCGGACACACACAAACCGTAATAGCACACATTGTAGGCTACTCTGTCTAATGGGGTTACGGTAGGTTACTGTAGGCTACAGTGTGTCCGGTCTAGATAAGATGTCTTTCTGGGCCAGTAATGGTGTCACGAACTGTAGACAATATAACATGGTTTGGATTATTGACACGACCTCATTGTTACTGTGAAAGACAAGTTATACCGTAGCCATTTGTACAGTAGAGCATGCTTCTAACGGTTATTATAAGTCTATGCTTCTAACCGTTATTATAGGGCTTCTAACCGTTATTATAGGTCTATGCTTCTAGCACGTATTCAGATGAATAGCGAGGTTAGAGCATGAGTGTCCCTCGGTCAGTTCGTGACAGCGTTATTACCGATCGGTCAGACAGACATCTACAGCGGACACTCACACACACACACACACACACACACACACACACTAACCGCACACATATTTTACCTTTCGGTTATTGGCCCGACGCTCTAACCGCTCGGCTACCTGCCGCCCCAACTAGTACAACTAGTATTGCTTTAGAGCCCTAATAACACAAGGTAGATTGGTACTACTACTGTTCAAATGTACAACAATGTATCTGAAATGAAGCCCTACACATCAACAACCATCGCGTTATATAATAACACAAGAAAGAGATGTACCCCACTACAACATAGGGGTGTAATATACCCCACTACAACATAGGGGTGTAATATACCCCACTACAACATAGGGGTGAAATGTACCCCACTACAACATAGGGGTGAAATGTACCCCACTACAACATAGGGGTGAAATGTACCCCACTACAACATAGGGGTGAAATGTACCCCACTACAACATAGGGGTGAAATGTACCCCACTACAACATAGGGGTGAATGTACCCCACTACAACATAGGGGTGTATCTGAAATGTACCCCACTACAACATAGGGGTGTATCTGAAATGTACCCCACTACAACATAGGGGTGAAATGTACCCCACTACAACATAGGGGTGTATCTGAAATGTACCCCACTACAACATAGGGGTGAAATGTACCCCACTACAACATAGGGGTGTATCTGAAATGTACCCCACTACAACATAGGGGTGAAATGTACCCCACTACAACATAGGGGTGAAATATACCCCACTACAACATAGGGGTGAAATGTACCCCACTACAACATAGGGGTGTAATATACCCCACTACAACATAGGGGTGAAATGTACCCCACTACAACATAGGGGTGAAATGTACCCCACTTCAACATAGGGGTGTAATATACCCCACTACAACATAGGGGTGTAATATACCCCACTACAACATAGGAGTGTATCTGTAATGTACCCCACTACAACATAGGGGTGTATCTGAAATGTACCCCACTACAACATAGGGGTGTATCTGTAATGTACCCCACTACAACATAGGAGTGTATCTGTAATGTACCCCACTACAACATAGGGGTGTATCTGAAATGTACCCCACTACAACATAGGGGTGTATCTGAAATGTACCCCACTACAACATAGGAGTGTATCTGTAATGTACCCCACTACAACATAGGGGTGAAATATACCCCACTACAACATAGGGGTGTATCTGAAATGTACCCCACTACAACATAGGGGTGTATCTGAAATGTACCCCACTACAACATAGGGGTGTATCTGAAATATACCCCACTACAACATAGGGGTGTATCTGTAATGTACCCCACTACAACATAGGAGTGTATCTGAAATGTACCCCACTACAACATAGGGGTGAAATGTACCCCACTACAACATAGGGGTGAAATGTACCCCACTACAACATAGGGGTGTAATATACCCCACTACAACATAGGGGTGTAATATACCCCACTACAACATAGGGGTGTAATATACCCCACTACAACATAGGGGTGAAATATACCCCACTACAACATAGGGGTGTAATATACCCCACTACAACATAGGGGTGTAATATACCCCACTACAACATAGGGGTGAAATATACCCCACTACAACATAGGGGTGTAATATACCCCACTACAACATAGGGGTGTATCTGAAATGTACCCCACTACAACATAGGGGTGTATCTGAAATGTACCCCACTACAACATAGGGGTGAAATGTACCCCACTACAACATAGGGGTGAAATGTACCCCACTACAACATAGGGGTGTAATATACCCCACTACAACATAGGGGTGAAATGTACCCCACTACAACATAGGGGTGTAATATACCCCACTACAACATAGGGGTGTAATATACCCCACTACAACATAGGGGTGAAATATACCCCACTACAACATAGGGGTGTAATATACCCCACTACAACATAGGGGTGTATCTGAAATGTACCCCACTACAACATAGGGGTGTATCTGAAATGTACCCCACTACAACATAGGGGTGAAATGTACCCCACTACAACATAGGGGTGAAATGTACCCCACTACAACATAGGGGTGTAATATACCCCACTACAACATAGGGGTGTATCTGAAATGTACCCCACTACAACATAGGGGTGTATCTGAAATGTACCCCACTACAACATAGGGGTGTATCTGAAATGTACCCCACTACAACATAGGGGTGTATCTGAAATGTACCCCACTACAACATAGGGGTGAAATGTACCCCACTACAACATAGGGGTGAAATGTACCCCACTACAACATAGGGGTGTAATATACCCCACTTCAACATAGGGGTGAAATGTACCCCACTACAACATAGGGGTGAAATGTACCCCACTACAACATAGGGGTGAATGTACCCCACTACAACATAGGAGTGTAATATACCCCACTTCAACATAGGGGTGAAATGTACCCCACTACAACATAGGGGTGAATGTACCCCACTACAACATAGGAGTGTATCTGTAATGTACCCCACGACAACATAGGGGTGAAATGTACCCCACTACAACATAGGGGTGTATCTGAAATGTACCCCACGACAACATAGGGGTGTATCTGAAATGTACCCCACTACAACATAGGGGTGTATCTGAAATACAGCCAGTGGTGGGTATTCATGGCTGCCAAAATTGACCACGAAATGAATACAAAAAACGAAATCATATATCTTTCGTCTCTCTGTGTTTCATAATTTCCCTTCAATTCGCAAGAGCCTGAACATATCTCACAGGAGAAAGCATCCGAGTGAGCGAAACAGCGTCCCTCTGTCTCTCTACGGGTAGGCCATCTCTCTGATGCTGTCTGGTCCAAACGAGTATGACAATGTTCCCGGAGGCC
Source organism: Thymallus thymallus (assembly GCA_023634145.1). Taxonomy (NCBI): domain Eukaryota; kingdom Metazoa; phylum Chordata; class Actinopteri; order Salmoniformes; family Salmonidae; genus Thymallus; species Thymallus thymallus. Next base: position 1,138,596 of record CM042423.1, read on the forward strand.
AGCGAACATCTGGCCTCCCTTGACAAAAAAGTATACAAAATTAGCCAATCAGAGTTGAGCTCAACTGTGAATTCTTGGCACACCAAAAAAGTGTAATTGGAAGTCAGCTTGGATTTGGAATCACTCCTATCAAATCCCATTGAGAGCATATGTCATTGACAGAAAAACTTGAATTGTTGCATCTCGTTGTGTTGTTGTATTCCGGTGGCTAACTAGCCAGCTAGCTAAGATTGTCCCTTTCCTAAATTATCCATGGATGGAGATAGAGATTTGGACTTGTGGTTTTACTTAATTCTCTGTACTGGCCAATGATTATAACGGTGATTCTGATCAACCATTAATTCATACATTGTTGTGTCTCTGGTCTGAGAGGATGGAAGTTCAACATGTAGCTAGATGTTAATTGGACGTGCCACCGTGTCCCAGACCTGCTGTTTTCATCTCTCTCTCTCTCTCTCTACCGTACCTGCGCTCTCTACCGCATCTAAATGCCTGGCTATGATAAGCCAAGTGACATTCACTCCTGATGTATTTACCTGTTGCAACCTCTACAACCACTATTATTATTTGACCCTGCTGGTCATCTATGAACATTTGAACATCTTGGAGAAAGAACTGGCCTTAATGGCCATGAATTGTTATAATCTCCACCCGGCACAGCCAGAAGAGGACTGGCCACCCCTCAGAGCCTGGTTCCTCTCTAGGTTTCTTCCTAGGTTTTGCCTTTCTTGGGAGTTGTTCCTAGCCACCGTGCTTCTACATCTGCATTGCTTGCTGTTTGCGGTTTTAGGCTGGGTTTCTGTATAGTACTTTGTGACATCGGCTGATGTAAAAAGGGCTTTATAAATACATTTGATTGTAGAAGGCTAATGTTAACTAGCTAACATTGCCCATGAATGGAAGTTAGGCTAGCAAGCAAGCATTTTAGCCAAGAAGCTGTATGACAGAGTGATAGACCGTTTCGTCAACATGACAGAGAGGATGGAATTGGCTTTTCTCTACAAGTATGATGCTGGAATAGTGGAGGCAGCTCCAGTTTCTCTACAAGTATGATGCTGGAATAGTGGAGGCAGCTCCAGTTTCTCTACAAGTATGATGCTGGAATAGTGGAGGCAGCTCCAGTTTCTCTACAAGTATGATGCTGGAATAGTGGAGGCAGCTCCAGTTTCTCTACAAGTATGATGCTGGAATAGTGGAGGCAGCTCCAGTTTCTCTACAAGTATGATGCTGGAATAGTGGAGGCAGCTCCAGTTTCTCTACAAGTATGATGCTGGAATAGTGGAGGCAGCTCCTGTTTTCTTTGCGACTTGCGGTAACTCTGTAGTTCTAAATCGATAGTTGTTTATTGGTCCGAAAATGTCGGAAACATTAACTTTCTTGACCAGGCTGTAGGTCATGTAACCATTTGTTACATGCAATATGCATTGTGGACTTCACCAGACAGAGGTTGCTCTCCGGTTTAGTGATGAAACAAAGGTGTGGTTGAATGTATTATCGATAATGACGATAATATGTTAATGACGATAATATGTTAATGACGATAATATGTTAATGACGACAATATGTTAATGACGATAATATGTTAATGGTGACAATATGTTAATGATGACAATATGTTAATGATGATAATATGTTAATGATGTTAATGACGACAATATGTTAATGATGATAATATGTTAATGATGATAATATGTTAATGATGATAATATGTTATTGACGACAATATGTTATTGACGACAATATGTTAATGACGATAATATGTTAATGACGATAATATGTTAATGACGACAATATGTTAATGACGATAATATGTTAATGACGTCAATATGTTAATGACGACAATATGTTAATGACGATAATGACGATAATATGTTAATGATGATAATATGTTAATGACGATAATATGTTAATGACGCCAATATGTTAATGACGCCAATATGTTAATGGTGATAATATGTTAATGATGATAATATGTTAATAGTGACAATATGTTAATGATGATAATATGTTAATGACGATATGACGATAATATGTTAATGACGATAATATATTAATGATGTTAATATGTTAATGATAATGACGATAATATGTTAATGATGTTAATGACGATAATATGTTAATGATTAGATAGATAGATAGATAGATAGATAGATAGATAGATAGATAGATAGATAGATAGATAGATAGATAGATAGATAGATAGATAGGTACTTTATTGATCCCCCGGGGGGGAAATTTCATTATCAAGCAGCTACAACAAAAACACAGGGCAGGTGCAAAATGCCACAACGAAAGTACACAAAAGACAGATACACGGTACATGATACATAGAGCGGCAGTATGAAAAAGTATAGAAATACAGGATATCTGGAGTGCAAAAAAAAAAAAAAAAAAAAAAAAAAAAAAGGTATAAAAGGACATTGCGTAGTATGAGTGGTTGGCTGAATATGTACACTATACATTGGTGGATGTTGGATGGTTAACTATACTATACAGGTTGATGGCAGAGAAATACTTCAGTAGCTAATGCGTATGATATGAGCGAGGGTAATAATAGTTTACTTAATAGACAGAATGGGTAAATGAACAGGTAAGTGAAAAATTTTGCATGGTTAAATTAGCTGTACAGTTAGGTATACAGTTATATTTACAGATAAGTGAATACTTGCATGTTTACACAAACTGTACAGGTAAATGACAGGAAGAGATACTTTAATAGCTAAATGTGTGTATGATATCATTGGGGTAATAATAGTAATTCCCTTAAAATACAGTCCTTAGTGCGCAGGGTTTAATTACAGACAACTGCACTTATTGCACATTTGATATACTAAAAGCAATGAGAAAAGGTGCAACTGGCAGGATACTAATATGCATTCCTGAGTGAATGCCTAGGTCCAATAATTACTTACAATATTGCATGTGATATAATATAACAACTGTACATGGGTATGTATATACAGACCTGTATGAATAAGTAGGTCCTGAGTGGATGAGTGCTGACGGAACAGAGTTACTCACGGATGGATGCATAATTGTTAAACTAGGTCCTAGCACCCCAACAGTTCCAGATCTATGTTGCCGACGGCACGGCACACCGGTGAGGCATTATATAGTCTCATAGCCGCCGGCAGGAAGGACCTCCTGTGGCGCTCTCTGGCACACCGTGGTGGGATCAGTCTGTGACTGAAAGAGCTCCTCTGTGTCATAACCATAGCGTGCAGAGGGTGGGTGACGTTGTCCATGATGGCCAGCAGTTTGGCCAGGATCCGTCTCTCCGCCACCTCCTCTAGAGTGTCAAGGCTCATCCCCAGGACAGAGCTAGCCTTCCTGATCAGCTTATTTACCCGAGAAGCATCACCGGCTTTGATGTTTGCTCCCCAGCACACCACTGCAAAAAAGATGGCACTGGCCACCACAGACTGGTAGAAGGTATGCAGTAGTTTACTGCACACGTTGAAGGACCTGAGCCTCCTCAGAAAGTAGAGTCGGCTCTGGCCCTTTTTGTACAGGGCCCCGGTGTTACCAGCCCATTCCAGTCTGTTCTCCATATGGACCCCCAAGAACTTGTATGACTCAACCATTTCCACATCCATCCCCTTTATAGGGACTGCAGTCAGTTGTGCCTTGGTTCTCCTGAAGTCCACCACCATCTCCTTAGTTTTGCTGATGTTGAGCTGAAGGTGGTTCTGCTCACACCACAACACAAAGTCACTGATTGTGCTCCTGTACTCCTCCTCCTGCCCACCCCTGATGCACCCTACAATAGCAGAGTCATCCGAGAACTTCTGTAGGTGGCATGTCTCAGAGTTATATCTGAAGTCTGAGGTGTAGAGGGTGAACAGGAAGGGGGACAGGACCGTACCCTGGGGGGCCCCTGTGTTGCTAACAGCCCGTTCTGACACACAGCTCTGTAGTCGCACAAATTGCGGCCTACCGGTCAGGTAGTCCGTGACCCAGGAGACTAAGGGTGCTTCCACTTTCATCCTCCTCATCTTCTCACCCAGTAGCAGGGGCTGAATGGTATTGAAGGCACTGGAGAAGTCAAAAAACATGACCCTCACAGTGCAACCTGCGTTGTCCAGGTGAGAGTAGGCCCTCTGCAGAAGGTAGATGATTGCATCATCCACCCCGATGTTGCGCTGGTATGCAAACTACAGGGGGTCCATTGATGAACACACCAGGGGTCTGAGGTGAGCGAGGACTAACCTTTCCAGGGTCTTCATGATGTGGGATGTTAGCGCTACAGGTCTGAAGTCATTCAGGACAGTGGGGTGTGCCTTCTTGGGCACTGGGACGAGGCAGGATGTTTTCCACAGCACAGGGACCCTTTCTAGGCTCAGGCTAAGGTTTAAAAGACGCTGGAGTATTCCACACAGTTGGTCAGCACAGACCCTCAGCACCCTTGGGCTGATGCCATCGGGGCCCGCCGCTTTCCACTGATGTAGTCTCTCCAGCTCTCTCTTCACTTGGTTGGTGGTGAAAGCCAGCCCAGGTAGGGAGGTGGGGGGAAGGGGGGTGTTGAGGATCAGTCCAGGGGGGGCAGGGGCGGAGGTGGGGTCACTGATTGTCTCAGCAGAGGTGCTGTGAGCAAAGTGGGGGTGGGATAGCCGTGAGGGTGTGTGGTCTGGGGAGCTGGAGGGGAGGTGGACAGGGCCAGTATCGAACCTGTTAAAAAATTGGTTCAGCTCATTGGCTCTGTCCTGGGTCCCCTCCGTCTGCCCACTGTTTGACTTTTTGAAGCCAGTGATATTTCTCATACCCTTCCACACCTCTCTCACCTGGCTCTGCCTCAGCTTGTCCTCCATCTTCTCCTTATACACTCTCTTCCCCTCAGCAATCCGCAACTTCAGCTCCCTCTGGACGCATTTCAATTTGTCCTTGTCCTTCTCCTTGAAGGCCCTCTTCTTCTCATTCAGCAGGACCTTCAGGTCGCTGGTGACCCAGGGTTTATTGTTTGGGAAACAGCGTACCTTCCTGGTGGGTACAGTGTTGTCTACACAAAAATTAATATAGTCTGTTATGCAGTCAGTGAGTCCATCGATGTCCTCCCCATGAGCCTCACAGAACACATCCCAGTCTGTTGTTTCAAAGCAGTCCTGTAGGGCCTCATTCGCCTCCGGGGACCATCTCCTAATAGTCCTGGTGGTTGCAGGCTGCTGTTGGACCATAGGCCTGTAGAGTGGGGTGAGGTGGACAAGGTTGTGATCCGATCTACCGAGGGGAGGGAGTGCAGTGGAGTTGTATGCATCCTTCACATTAGCATATAACAAGTCCAGAGTTTTATTATTCCTGGTTGGGCACTTCACGAACTGTTTGAACGTGGGCAGCGTTGAAGAGAGAGATGCATGGTTAAAATCCCCCGAAATTGCAAAGAAAGCACTGGGATGCGCTGTCTGTAACCTCGCGATAACAGAGTGGATGACGTCACACGCTGCGTTTGCGTCAGCAGAGGGCGGGATGTAAACAATAACAGCAATGGCCGCCGTGAATTCCCTAGGTAGATAGTAGGGTCTCAGGCTAACGGCTAGCAGTTCAATGTCCGGGCTACAAAACTTTTCCTTAAGAGTAATATGTTTGGGATTACACCATCTGTTGTTAACTAATAAAGCCAGCCCACCACCCTTACTCTTACCGGAAGAGACGCGATCCCTGTCCGCTGTGATGGTCTGGAAACCGTCGATAGTGACGTTCTGTATGGGGATGTTACCGTTCAGCCAAGTCTCAGTAAAACACATTAGGCTAGCTTCCCGATAAATCCTTTGTCCACGAACAAGTCCCGCCAACTCATCCATCTTGTTATGTAGACACCTCACATTGCCCATAATAATAGACGGTATAACCGGCTTGTACTTGAACCTCCTCCGCTTTGCCTTACATTTCAATCCCGCCCTGCATCCACGGCGTCGTCTTTTCAATTCGTCCGGAATATCAAACTTTTCCCTGGGGAGCAGCAGCGCTGCGTGGGCTAAATCCAGGAGCTGGGCTCTGTTGTAAACAATAACAGTTGACGACTCCTGTCGACGTTCAGCTGCGATAAAATCCATAAAATCCATAATCCTGAACTGATATAGTTCGACTGTAGCAAAATAAAAAATAAAACTAAAGAAAATAGACGAAAGAAAACGAACTAAAACAACAATTAATGCACGAACAACGGGACAACGGGAGCTGCTTAAAAGGCGACCACTCAGGGCGGCGCCAAACACTCAAATATAACATATTATAATATGTTAATGATGATAATATGTTAATGACGATAATATGTTAATGACGCCAATATGTTAATGACGCCAATATGTTAATGGTGATAATATGTTAATAGTGACAATATGTTAATGATATGTTAATGGTGACAATCTGTTAATGATGGTATGTTAATGATGATAATATGTTAATAGTGACAATATGTTAATGATATGTTAATGGTGACAATCTGTTAATGATGATAATATGTTAATAGTGACAATATGTTAATGATGTTAATAGTGACAATATGTTAATGACGATAATATGTTAATGATGACAATATGTTAATGACGATAATATGTTAATGATGTTAATGACGACAATATGTTAATGATGATAATATGTTAATGGTGATAATATGTTAATGATGATAATATGTTAATGATGCCAATATGTTAATGATGATAATATGTTAATGATGATAATATGTTAATGGTGACAATATGTTAATGGTGACAATATGTTAATGATGATAATATGTTAATAGTGACAATATGTTAATGATGATAATATGTTAATAGTGACAATATGTTAATGATGTTAATAGTGACAATATGTTAATGACGATAATATGTTAATGATGACAATATTTTAATGACGATAATATGTTAATGATGTTAATGACGCCAATATGTTAATGGTGATAATATGTTAATGATGATAATATGTTAATAGTGACAATATGTTAATGATGATAATATGTTAATGACGATATGACGATAATATGTTAATGACGATAATATATTAATGATGTTAATATGTTAATGATAATGACGATAATATGTTAATGATGTTAATGACTATAATATGTTAATGATGACAATATGTTAATGATGATAATATGTTAATGACGATATGACGATAATATGTTAATGACGATAATATATTAATGATGTTAATATGTTAATGATAATGACGATAATATGTTAATGATGTTAATGACGATAATATGTTAATGACGCCAATATGTTAATGACGCCAATATGTTAATGGTGATAATATGTTAATAGTGACAATATGTTAATGATATGTTAATGGTGACAATCTGTTAATGATGATAATATGTTAATAGTGACAATATGTTAATGATGTTAATAGTGACAATATGTTAATGACGATAATATGTTAATGATGACAATATGTTAATGACGATAATATGTTAATGATGTTAATGACGACAATATGTTAATGATGATAATATGTTAATGGTGATAATATGTTAATGATGATAATATGTTAATGATGATAATATGTTAATGATGATAATATGTTAATGGTGACAATATGTTAATGGTGACAATATGTTAATGATGATAATATGTTAATAGTGACAATATGTTAATGATGTTAATAGTGACAATATGTTAATGACGATAATATGTTAATGATGACAATATTTTAATGACGATAATATGTTAATGATGACAATATTTTAATGACGATAATATGTTAATGATGTTAATGGTGATAATATGTTAATGATGACAATATGTTAATGATGACAATATGTTATTGACGACAATATGTTAATGACGATAATATGTTAATGATGATAATATGTTAATGATGACAATATGTTATTGACGACAATATGTTAATGACGTCAATATGTTAATGACGACAATATGTTAATGACGATAATATGTTAATGATGATAATATGTTAATGATGTCAATGACGATAATGACGATAATATGTTAATGATGATAATATGTTAATGATGTCAATGACGATAATATGTTAATGATGATAATATGTTAATGATGATAATATGTTAATAGTGACAATATGTTAATGTTGATAATATGTTAATGACGATATGATGATAATATGTTAATGACGATAATATATTAATGATGATAGTATGTTAATGATGATAATATGTTAATGATGATAATATGTTAATGATGTTAATGACGATAATATGTTAATGGCGATAATATGTTAATGACGATAATATGTCAATGACGATAATATGTTAATGACGATAATATGTTAATGATGATAATATGTTAATGACGATAATATGTTAATGACGCCAATATGTTAATGGTGATAATATGTTAATAGTGATAATATGTTAATAGTGACAATATGTTAATAGTGACAATATGTTAATGATGACAATCTGTTAATGATGATAATATGTTAATGATGACAATATGTTAATAGTGACAATATGTTAATGATATGTTAATGGTGACAATCTGTTAATGACGATAATATGTTAATGATGACAATATGTTAATGACGATAATATGTTAATGATGTTAATGACGACAATATGTTAATGATGATAATATGTTAATGGTGATAATATGTTAATGATGACAATATGTTAATGACGACAATATGTTATTGGTGATAATATGTTAATGATGATAATATGTTAATGGTGACAATATGTTAATGATGATAATATGTTAATGATGATAATATGTTAATGGTGACAATATGTTAATGGTGACAATATGTTAATGATGACAATATGTTAATGATGACAATATGTTAATGATGATAATATGTTAATGATGATAATATGTTAATGATGATAATTTGTTAATGGTGATAATATGTTAATGGTGACAATATGTTAATGATGATAATATGTTAATAGTGACAATATGTTAATGATGATAATATGTTAATGATGATAATTTGTTAATGGTGACAATGTTCATGTTAAGATGTTAAGTTTTGCTAGTGGTGCACTGAGTAATTATAGCTAGTTGGCTAAGCTTTGATCAGCATGGATATCTGAAAATAACTGGCCACTGGCAAGAGCAAAAAACTGAGGACCACCATGTGGAGACCGATGCAGAGCTCACCGAACAGCCTGCTGGCCTGACCACGGAGGTTGAGGAGCCTAGCAGCAAACCCTCCCATCCCCCAAGCTGGACTTTAGTAGCACCTGCTTTCAAGGTCTGCATTTGGTTGTGGTGCACGTTATGTTTTCTGAGGAGGCAGGGTTCCCGTTAGGTAATGTTAATAACCAGCTTTGGGACGATAAAGAAAATGTAAAAGCCGATAAATGAAATTGTACCACTATGTATGATCATATTATACCACTATGTATGTACCACCACATCAGATCATATTATACCACTATGTATGATCATATTATACCACTATGTATGATCATATTATACCACTATGTATGTACCACCGCATCAGATCATATTATACCACTATGTATGTACCACCGCATCAGATCATATTATACCACTATGTATGATCATATTATACCACTATGTATGTACCACCGCATCAGATCATATTATACCACTATGTATGTACCACCGCATCAGATCATATTATACCACTATGTATGTAACCACCGCATCAGATCATATTATACCACTATGTATGTACCACCGCATCAGATCATATTATACCACTATGTATGATCATATTATACCACTATGTATGTACCACCGCATCAGATCATATTATACCACTATGTATGTAACCACCGCATCAGATCATATTATACCACTATGTATGTACCACCGCATCAGATCATATTATACCACTATGTATGTACCACCGCATCAGATCATATTATACCACTATGTATGATCATATTATACCACTATGTATGATCATATTATACCACTATGTATGTACCACCGCATCAAATCATATTATACCACTATGTATGTACCACCGCATCACATCATATTATAAGAACCACATTCCTTAGTGAAATGTGAGTCAAAACTTCATTTTAGTAACCTATGCTAGTTGTTGCATATTAGATCTCCCCTCTTTGAACATTTCTAACAGATAGTAGATTACACTGAGGAACAACTGAAAAGACTTCTGGATCAGAGATGGACTGGCTACCTCGCCACGGTGTCAGTCATTGTGAAATCAAGTGAAATCCAATTTACTCACGCATATGGCACAGATGAGAGACTTGAGGCCGCGGGAAGATGTTTTGGGGTGAGGGTGGTGTGCTGTGGATAAAAAAAAAAAGATAATAATTTGTTATATTGTGATCAGCACCCTACTTCTCATGGCTCCTCACCCTTCAAACAAGTTACTGCAGTCTGAAGCTACTGATCTGCACACCGGTGTCTAACTTGTCCGCGGTATGTATAGGTTTTGTTACGTTATAGCCTTATTCTAAAATGCATTAAATTATTTTTTTCCCCTCATCAATGTACACACAACCCCATAATGACAAAGGGAAAAAAATAGGTTTTTAGAAAGTTTACAAATTTATTAAAAATAAAAAACAGTAATACCTTATTTACATAAGTATTCAGACCCTTTGCTATGAGACTCGAAATTGATCTCAGGTGCATCCTGTTTCCATTGATCATCCTTGAGATGTTTCTACAACTTGATTGGAGTCCACCTGTGGTAAATTCAATTGATTGGACATGATTTGGAAAGGCACACACATGTCTTTATAAGGTCCCACAGTTGACAGAGCAAAAACCAAGCTATGAGGTCGAAGAAATTGTCCGTAGATCTCAGAGACAGGATTGTGTCGAGGCACAGATCTGGGGAGGGAAATAACAAATGTTTGCAGCATTGAAGGTCCCCGGTAACACAGTGGCCTCCATCATTCTGCAGCATTGAAGGTCCCCGGTAACACAGTGGCCTCCATCATTCTGCAGCATTGAAGGTCCCCGGTAACACAGTGGCCTCCATCATTCTGCAGCATTGAAGGTCCCCGGTAACACAGTGGCCTCCATCATTCTGCAGCATTGAAGGTCCCCGGTAACACAGTGGCCTCCATCATTCTGCAGCATTGAAGGTCCCCGGTAACACAGTGGCCTCCATCATTCTGCAGCATTGAAGGTCCCCGGTAACACAGTGGCCTCCATCATTCTGCAGCATTGAAGGTCCCCGGTAACACAGTGGCCTCCAACATTCTGCAGCATTGAAGGTCCCAGGTAACACTGGCCTCCATCATTCTGCAGCATTGAAGGTCCCCGGTAACACAGTGGCCTCCATCATTCTGCAGCATTGAAGGTCCCCGGTAACACCGTGGCCTCCATCATTCTGCAGCATTGAAGGTCCCCGAGAACACCGTGGCCTCCATCATTCTGCAGCATTGAAGGTCCCCGGTAACACCGTGGCCTCCATCATTCTGCAGCATTGAAGGTCCCCGAGAACACCGGGGCCTCCATCATTCTGCAGCATTGAAGGTCCCCGGTAACACAGTGGCCTCCATCATTCTGCAGCATTGAAGGTCCCCGGTAACACAGTGGCCTCCATCATTCTGCAGCTTTGAAGGTCCCCGGTAACACAGTGGCCTCCATCATTCTGCAGCATTGAAGGTCCCCGGTAACACAGTGGCCTCCATCATTCTGCAGCATTGAAGGTCCCCGGTAACACAGTGGCCTCCATCATTCTGCAGCATTGAAGGTCCCGGTAACTCCATCATTCTGCAGCATTGAAGGTCCCGGTAACTCCATCATTCTGCAGCATTGAAGGTCCCCGGTAACACAGTGGCCTCCATCATTCTGCAGCATTGAAGGTCCCCGGTAACACAGTGGCCTCCATCATTCTGCAGCATTGAAGGTCCCGGTAACTCCATCATTCTGCAGCATTGAAGGTCCCGGTAACTCCATCATTCTGCAGCATTGAAGGTCCCGGTAACTCCATCATTCTGCAGCATTGAAGGTCCCCGGTAACTCCATCATTCTTTTTTTTTTGTAATAGTATTTTTGAATGAAGAGATACAATAACAAATAATAAGAAAAACAAAGAAACAAAAGAAACTGAAATGAAATAATCTTAAATAAAGGAATTATTTGCAACACATAGAATGCAGTGTAATCCTGAGACAAGTAAACAACCACCATTCTAAGTAAATCCTTGCAGCATAATAGCTGATAAATCAGGTTCTAGGTCATTTAAATAAGGTTCCCACACTTTATAGAACTGATCTGTTTTAAAATATAATGTACATGTCAGATATTCTAATGGCACCCATTCAAATGGGATTTCATGCCAATCCTTAATAGAAGGGACCTTGTCACTAATCCACTGTAAGAGGATGTTTTTCCTTGCTGCGAGGGTAAGCATGTTGTAAAGCCTCCTCTTACCCACAGAAGTAACATGCCTACTAGGGAGACCTAACAGCAAAGAAACTGGGTCCCTGGGACTTCTTCTATTTCTTGAAGAACATTAGACCAGCATCTTTGTAATTTGTCTCCAAATGTCCTCCCACATCTCCTCGTCAATAGAAAGACACAATTCTTTCTCCCACACTCGCTTGACCCTCTGTGTGAAAGACCTCAAAGCATCATATATTAAACTTAGACATTTTCCTTTGTGGGAAAAAAAACAGTTATTTCAATGACAGACACATCAGGGTTGCCAATCAAGGTGGTGCTCTTCAAAATATAATATCTTACTTGTAGAAAGCGGAAAAAGTCCTGCTTTGGGAGTAGATATTTCTCAACCATCTGCTCAAATGACAATAAAATCTTATCAGCTAATAAATCATTTAGTCTGCCTATGCCCTTATTAAGTCAAATGTTAAAGCCAGCATCTAGCAATCCTGGTCCAAATTCTGTGTTGTTAGGAACCGGGGTAAGAGCAGAGGTTAGTTTGTCCCAAAAAACGTTGAACTGACCTCCATGCTTTAAGCGTGTTTGATATTTTACAGACTTGAAGCTTCTGAAAAATAAAAAGAAGTCTCAATGTCTAACCAATCGTTTGTGATCCATTCAAAAATATAACATAAGTGGGAACACCACTGATAAACCTAATACTGGGCAGATCCAGATAGATAGATAGATAGATAGATAGATAGATAGATAGATAGATAGATAGATAGATACTTTATTGATCCCTGAGGGGAAATTTCTTGGTCAAGCAGCTACAACAAAAACACAGGGCAGGTGCAAAATGCCAGAACGAAAATACACAAAAAACAGATACACGATACACGATACATAGAGCAGCAGTATGAAAAAGTATAAAAATACATTGCATAGTATGGGTGAATATGTACACTATACATTGTTACAGAGTGTTAGGTGAAAAAATGATAAAAATATTGCAAGTTGATATGGATAAATAAGGAGTATTTGCATGGTTAACTATACAATACAGGTCGATGGCAGAGAAATACTTAAATAGCTAGTTGTGCGTATGATATAAGTGAGGGTAATAATAGTTTACTTAATAGACAGACTGGTTAAATTAACAGGTAAGTGACTATTTTGCATGGTTAAATTAACTGTACAGGTAAATGTACAGTTAAATGTACAGGTAATTGAATATTTGCATGGTTACATAAACTGTACAGATCAATGACAGGAAGAGATACTTTAATAGCTAAATGTGTGTATGATATAATTTGGGGTAATAATAATAATTCCCTTAAAATACAGTCCTTAGTGCAGGGTTTAATTACAGACAAATGCACTTATTGCACATTTGATATACTAAAAGCAATGAGAAAAGGTGCAACTGGCAGGATACTAATATGCATTCCTGAGTGAATGCCTAGGTCCAATAATTACTTACAATATTGCATGTGATATGATATAACAACTGTACATGAGTATGTATATACAGACCTGAATGAATAAATAGGTCCTGAGTGAATGAGTGATTACGGACCAGAGTTACTCACGGATGGATGCATATTTGTTAAACTAGGTCCTAGCACCCCAACAGTTCCAGATCTATGTTGCCGACGGCACGGCACCCCGGTGAGGCATTAAATAGTCTAATAGCCGCCGGCAGGAAGGACCTCCTGTAGCGCTCTCTGGCACACCATGGTGGGATCAGTCTGTGACTGAAAGTGCTCCTCTGCATCATAACCATGGCATGCATTGGGTGGGTGACGTTGTCCATGATGGCCAGCAGTTTGGCCAGGATCCGTCTCTCCGCCACCTCCTCTAGAGTGTCAAGGCTTATCCCCAGGACAGAGCTAGCCTTCCTGATCAGCTTATTTACCCGAGAAGCATCACCAGCCTTTATGTTGGCGCCCCAGCACACCACAGACTGGTAGAAGGTATGCAGTAGTTTACTTCACCCCTATGTTGTAGTGGGGTACATTTTACCCCTATGTTGTAGTGGGGTATATTTCACCCCTATGTTGTAGTGGGGTACATTTCAGATATACCCCTATGTTGTAGTGGGGTACATTTCACCCCTATGTTGTAGTGGGGTACATTTCACCCCTATGTTGTAGTGGGGTACATTTCAGATACACCCCTATGTTGTAGTGGGGTATATTACACCCCTATAGTGTAGTGGGGTACATTTCACCCCTATGTTGTAGTGGGGTACATTTCACCCCTATGTTGTAGTGGGGTACATTTCAGATACACCACTATGTTGTAGTGGGGTATATTACACCCCTATAGTGTAGTGGGGTACATTTCACCCCTATGTTGTAGTGGGGTATATTACACCCCTATGTTGTAGTGGGGTACATTTCACCCCTATGTTGTAGTGGGGTACATTTCACCCCTATGTTGTAGTGGGGTACATTTCAGATACACCCCTATGTTGTAGTGGGGTACATTTCACCCCTATGTTGTAGTGGGGTACATTTCACCCCTATAGTGTAGTGGGGTACATTTCACCCCTATGTTGTAGTGGGGTACATTTCAGATACACCCCTATGTTGTAGTGGGGTATATTACACCCCTATAGTGTAGTGGGGTACATTTCACCCCTATGTTGTAGTGGGGTACATTTCACCCCTATGTTGTAGTGGGGTACATTTCAGATACACCCCTATGTTGTAGTGGGGTACATTTCAGATACACCCCTATGTTGTAGTGGGGTACATTTCACCCCTATGTTGTAGTGGGGTACATTTCAGATACACCCCTATGTTGTAGTGGGGTACATTTCACCCCTATGTTGTAGTGGGATACATTTCAGATACACCCCTATGTTGTAGTGGGGTATATTACACCCCTATAGTGTAGTGGGGTACATTTCACCCCTATGTTGTAGTGGGGTATATTTCACCCCTATGTTGTAGTGGGGTATATTACACCCCTATAGTGTAGTGGGGTACATTTCACCCCTATGTTGTAGTGGGGTACATTTCACCCCTATGTTGTAGTGGGGTACATTTCAGATACACCCCTATGTTGTAGTGGGGTACATTTCACCCCTATGTTGTAGTGGGGTACATTTCACCCCTATAGTGTAGTGGGGTACATTTCAGATACACCCCTATGTTGTAGTGGGGTACATTTCACCCCTATGTTGTAGTGGGGTACATTTCACCCCTATGTTGTAGTGGGGTACATTTCAGATACACCCCTATGTTGTAGTGGGGTACATTTCACCCCTATGTTGTAGTGGGGTACATTTCACCCCTATAGTGTAGTGGGGTACATTTCAGATACACCCCTATGTTGTAGTGGGGTACATTTCACCCCTATGTTGTAGTGGGGTATATTTCAGATACACCCCTATGTTGTAGTTGGGTACATTTCACCCCTATGTTGTAGTGGGGTACATTTCACCCCTATAGTGTAGTGGGGTACATTTCAGATACACCCCTATGTTGTAGTGGGGTACATTTCACCCCTATGTTGTAGTGGGGTACATTTCACCCCTATGTTGTAGTGGGGTACATTTCACCCCTATGTTGTAGTTGGGTACATTTCAGATACACCCCTATGTTGTAGTGGGGTACATTTCACCCCTATGTTGTAGTGGGGTACATTTCACCCCTATGTTGTAGTTGGGTACATTTCAGATACACCCCTATGTTGTAGTGGGGTACATTTCACCCCTATGTTGTAGTGGGGTACATTTTACCCCTATGTTGTAGTGGGGTACATTTCAGATACACCCCTATGTTGTAGTGGGGTACATTTTACCCCTATGTTGTAGTGGGGTACATTTCAGATACACCCCTATGTTGTAGTGGGGTACATTTCACCCCTATGTTGTAGTGGGGTACATTTCAGATACACCCCTATGTTGTAGTGGGGTATATTTCAGATACACCCCTATGTTGTAGTGGGGTACATTTCAGATACACCCCTATGTTGTAGTGGGGTACATTTCACCCCTATGTTGTAGTGGGGTACATTTCAGATACACCCCTATGTTGTAGTGGGGTATATTTCAGATACACCCCTATGTTGTAGTGGGGTATATTTCACCCCTATGTTGTAGTGGGGTACATTTCACCCCTATGTTGTAGTGGGGTACATTTCAGATACACCCCTATGTTGTAGTGGGGTATATTTCAGATACACCCCTATGTTGTAGTGGGGTACATTTCACCCCTATGTTGTAGTGGGGTACATTTCACCCCTATGTTGTAGTGGGGTACATTTCACCCCTATAGTGTAGTGGGGTATATTACACCCCTATGTTGTAGTGGGGTACATTTCAGATACACCCCTATGTTGTAGTGGGGTATATTTCACCCCTATGTTGTAGTGGGGTACATTTTACCCCTATGTTGTAGTGGGGTACATTTCAGATACACCCCTATGTTGTAGTGGGGTACATTTCACCCCTATGTTGTAGTGGGGTATATTTCACCCCTATGTTGTAGTGGGGTACATTTCACCCCTATGTTGTAGTGGGGTACATTTCAGATACACCCCTATGTTGTAGTGGGGTACATTTCAGATACACCCCTATGTTGTAGTGGGGTACATTTCACCCCTATGTTGTTGTGGGGTACATTTCACCCCTATGTTGTAGTGGGGTACATTTCAGATACACCCCTATGTTGTAGTGGGGTACATTTCAGATACACCCCTATGTTGTAGTGGGGTACATTTTACCCCTATGTTGTAGTGGGGTACATTTCAGATACACCCCTATGTTGTAGTGGGGTACATTTCACCCCTATGTTGTAGTGGGGTATATTTCACCCCTATGTTGTAGTGGGGTACATTTCACCCCTATGTTGTAGTGGGGTACATTTCAGATACACCCCTATGTTGTAGTGGGGTACATTTCAGATACACCCCTATGTTGTAGTGGGGTACATTTCACCCCTATGTTGTAGTGGGGTACATTTCACCCCTATAGTGTAGTGGGGTATATTACACCCCTATGTTGTAGTGGGGTACATTTCAGATACACCCCTATGTTGTAGTGGGGTATATTTCACCCCTATGTTGTAGTGGGGTACATTTCACCCCTATGTTGTAGTGGGGTATATTTCACCCCTATGTTGTAGTGGGGTACATTTCAGATACACCCCTATGTTGTAGTGGGGTATATTTCACCCCTATGTTGTAGTGGGGTACATTTCAGATACACCCCTATGTTGTAGTGGGGTACATTTCAGATACACCCCTATGTTGTAGTGGGGTACATTTCAGATACACCCCTATGTTGTAGTGGGGTACATTTCAGATACACCCCTATGTTGTAGTGGGGTACATTTCACCCCTATGTTGTAGTGGGGTACATTTCACCCCTATGTTGTAGTGGGGTATATTTCAGATACACCCCTATGTTGTAGTGGGGTATATTTCACCCCTATGTTGTAGTGGGGTACATTTCAGATACACCCCTATGTTGTAGTGGGGTACATTTCAGATACACCCCTATGTTGTAGTGGGGTACATTTCAGATACACCCCTATGTCGTAGTGGGGTACATTTCACCCCTATGTAGGGCTTCATTTCAGATACATTGTTGTACATTTGAACAGTAGTAGTACCAATCTACCTTGTGTTATTAGGGCTCTAAAGCAATACTAGTTGTACTAGTTGGGGCGGTAGGTAGCCGAGCGGTTAGAGCGTCGGGCCAATAACCGAAAGGTAAAATGTGTTCATGTTTCATAACACCCTACAGTATATAGACTACTATCTGACCTGAGTTCATGTTTCATAACGCCCTACAGTATATAGACTACTATCTGACCTGAGTTCATGTTTCATAACGCCCTACAGTATATAGACTACTATCTGACCTGAGTTCATGTTTCATAACGCCCTACAGTATATAGACTACTATCTGACCTGAGTTCATGTTTCATAACGCCCTACAGTATATAGACTACTATCTGACCTGAGTTCATGTTTCATAACTCCCTACAGTATATAGACTACTATCTGACCTGAGTTCATGTTTCATAACGCCCTACAGTATATAGACTACTATCTGACCTGAGTTCATGTTTCATAACGCCCTACAGTATATAGACTACTATCTGACCTGAGTTCATGTTTCATAACGCCCTACAGTATATAGACTACTATCTGACCTGAGTTCATGTTTCATAACGCCCTACAGTATATAGACTACTATCTGACCTGAGTTCATGTTTCATAACGCCCTACAGTATATAGACTACTATCTGACCTGAGTTCATGTTTCATAACGCCCTACAGTATATAGACTACTATCTGACCTGAGTTCATGTTTCATAACGCCCTACAGTATATAGACTACTATCTGACCTGAGTTCATGTTTCATAACGCCCTACAGTATACAGACTACTATCTGACCAGAGTTCATGTTTCATAACACTGTACAGTATATAGACTACTATCTGACCTGAGTTCATGTTTCATAACGCCCTACAGTATATAGACTACTATCTGACCTGAGTTCATGTTTCATAACGCCCTACAGTATATAGACTACTATCTGACCTGAGTTCATGTTTCATAACGCTGTACAGTATATAGACTACTATCTGACCTGAGTTCATGTTTCATAACGCCCTACAGTATATAGACTACTATCTGACCTGAGTTCATGTTTCATAACACTGTACAGTATATAGACTACTATCTGACCTGAGTTCATGTTTCATAACGCCCTACAGTATATAGACTACTATCTGACCTGAGTTCATGTTTCATAACGCCCTACAGTATATAGACTACTATCTGACCTGAGTTCATGTTTCATAACACTGTACAGTATATAGACTACTATCTGACCTGAGTTCATGTTTCATAACGCCCTACAGTATATAGACTACTATCTGACCTGAGTTCATGTTTCATAACGCCCTACAGTATATAGACTACTATCTGACCTGAGTTCATGTTTAATAACACTGTACAGTATATAGACTACTATCTGACCTGAGTTCATGTTTCATAACGCTCTACAGTGTATAGACTACTATCTGACCTGAATTCATGTTTCATAACGCCCTACAGTATATAGACTACTATCTGACCTGAGTTCATGTTGCATAACACTGTACAGTATATAGACTACTATCTGACCTGAGTTCATGTTTCATAACGCCCTACAGTATATAGACTACTATCTGACCTGAGTTCATGTTTCATAACACTGTACAGTATATAGACTACTATCTGACCTGAGTTCATGTTTCATAACGCCCTACAGTATATAGACTACTTTCTGACCTGAGTTCATGTTTCATAACACCCTACAGTATATAGACTACTATCTGACCTGAGTTCATGTTTCATAACACTGTACAGTATATAGACTACTATCTGACCTGAGTTCATGTTTCATAACGCTGTACAGTATATAGACTACTATCTGACCTGAGTTCATGTTTCATAACGCCCTACAGTATATAGACTACTATCTGACCTGAGTTCATGTTTCATAACGCTGTACTGTATATAGACTACTATCTGACCTGAGTTCATGTTTCATAACACCCTACAGTATATAGACTACTATCTGACCTGAGTTCATGTTTCATAACGCTGTACAGTATATAGACTACTATCTGACCTGAGTTCATGTTTCATAACGCCCTACAGTATATAGACTACTATCTGACCTGAGTTCATGTTTCATAACGCCCTACAGTATATAGACTACTTTCTGACCTGAGTTCATGTTTCATAACACCCTACAGTATATAGACTACTATCTGACCTGAGTTCATGTTTCATAACGCCCTACAGTATATAGACTACTATCTGACCTGAGTTCATGTTTCATAACGCCCTACAGTATATAGACTACTATCTGACCTGAGTTCATGTTTCATAACGCCCTACAGTATATAGACTACTATCTGACCTGAGTTCATGTTTAATAACACTGTACAGTATATAGACTACTATCTGACCTGAGTTCATGTTTCATAACACCCTACAGTATATAGACTACTATCTGACCTGAGTTCATGTTTCATAACGCCCTACAGTATATAGACTACTATCTGACCTGAGTTCATGTTTCATAACACTTTACAGTATATAGACTACTATCTGACCTGAGTTCATGTTTCATAACGCCCTACAGTATATAGACTACTATCTGACCTGAGTTCATGTTTCATAACGCCCTACAGTATATAGACTACTATCTGACCTGAGTTCATGTTTCATAACACCCTACAGTATATAGACTACTATCTGACCTGAGTTCATGTTTCATAACGCCCTACAGTATATAGACTACTATCTGACCTGAGTTCATGTTTCATAACGCCCTACAGTATATAGACTACTATCTGACCTGAGTTCATGTTTCATAACGCCCTACAGTATATAGACTACTATCTGACCTGAGTTCATGTTTCATAACGCCCTACAGTATATAGACTACTATCTGACCTGAGTTCATGTTTCATAACGCCCTACAGTATATAGACTACTATCTGACCTGAGTTCATGTTTCATAACGCCCTACAGTATATAGACTACTTTCTGACCTGAGTTCATGTTTCATAACACTGTACAGTATATAGACTACTATCTGACCTGAGTTCATGTTTCATAACGCCCTACAGTATATAGACTACTATCTGACCTGAGTTCATGTTTCATAACGCCCTACAGTATATAGACTACTATCTGACCTGAGTTCATGTTTCATAACGCCCTACAGTATATAGACTACTATCTGACCTGAGTTCATGTTTCATAACGCCCTACAGTATATAGACTACTATCTGACCTGAGTTCATGTTTCATAACGCCCTACAGTATATAGACTACTTTCTGACCTGAGTTCATGTTTCATAACACTGTACAGTATATAGACTACTATCTGACCTGAGTTCATGTTTCATAACGCCCTACAGTATATAGACTACTATCTGACCTGAGTTCATGTTTCATAACGCCCTACAGTATATAGACTACTATCTGACCTGAGTTCATGTTTCATAACGCTGCTACAGTATATAGACTACTATCTGACCTGAGTTCATGTTTCATAACACTGTACAGTATATAGACTACTATCTGACCTGAGTTCATGTTTCATAACGCCCTACAGTATATAGACTACTATCTGACCTGAGTTCATGTTTAATAACACTGTACAGTATATAGACTACTATCTGACCTGAGTTCATGTTTCATAACACCCTACAGTATATAGACTACTATCTGACCTGAGTTCATGTTTCATAACGCCCTACAGTATATAGACTACTATCTGACCTGAGTTCATGTTTCATAACGCCCTACAGTATATAGACTACTATCTGACCTGAGTTCATGTTTCATAACGCCCTACAGTTTATAGACTACTATCTGACCTGAGTTCATGTTTCATAACGCTGTACAGTATATAGACTACTATCTGACCTGAGTTCATGTTTCATAACGCCCTACAGTATATAGACTACTATCTGACCTGAGTTCATGTTTCATAACGCCCTACAGTATATAGACTACTATCTGACCTGAGTTCATGTTTCATAACGCCCTACAGTATATAGACTACTATCTGACCTGAGTTCATGTTTCATAACGCCCTACAGTATATAGACTACTATCTGACCTGAGTTCATGTTTCATAACGCCCTACAGTATATAGACTACTATCTGACCTGAGTTCATGTTTCATAACGCCCTACAGTATATAGACTACTATCTGACCTGAGTTCATGTTTCATAACGCCCTACAGTATATAGACTACTATCTGACCTGAGTTCATGTTTCATAACGCCCTACAGTATATAGACTACTATCTGACCTGAGTTCATGTTTCATAACGCCCTACAGTATATAGACTACTATCTGACCTGAGTTCATGTTTCATAACGCCCTACAGTATATAGACTACTATCTGACCTGAGTTCATGTTTCATAACGCCCTACAGTATATAGACTACTATCTGACCTGAGTTCATGTTTCATAACGCCCTACAGTATATAGACTACTATCTGACCTGAGTTCATGTTTCATAACGCCCTACAGTATACAGACTACTATCTGACCAGAGTTCATGTTTCATAACACTGTACAGTATATAGACTACTATCTGACCTGAGTTCATGTTTCATAACGCCCTACAGTATATAGACTACTATCTGACCTGAGTTCATGTTTCATAACGCCCTACAGTATATAGACTACTATCTGACCTGAGTTCATGTTTCATAACGCTGTACAGTATATAGACTACTATCTGACCTGAGTTCATGTTTCATAACGCCCTACAGTATATAGACTACTATCTGACCTGAGTTCATGTTTCATAACACTGTACAGTATATAGACTACTATCTGACCTGAGTTCATGTTTCATAACGCCCTACAGTATATAGACTACTATCTGACCTGAGTTCATGTTTCATAACGCCCTACAGTATATAGACTACTATCTGACCTGAGTTCATGTTTCATAACACTGTACAGTATATAGACTACTATCTGACCTGAGTTCATGTTTCATAACGCCCTACAGTATATAGACTACTATCTGACCTGAGTTCATGTTTCATAACGCCCTACAGTATATAGACTACTATCTGACCTGAGTTCATGTTTAATAACACTGTACAGTATATAGACTACTATCTGACCTGAGTTCATGTTTCATAACGCTCTACAGTGTATAGACTACTATCTGACCTGAATTCATGTTTCATAACGCCCTACAGTATATAGACTACTATCTGACCTGAGTTCATGTTGCATAACACTGTACAGTATATAGACTACTATCTGACCTGAGTTCATGTTTCATAACGCCCTACAGTATATAGACTACTATCTGACCTGAGTTCATGTTTCATAACACTGTACAGTATATAGACTACTATCTGACCTGAGTTCATGTTTCATAACGCCCTACAGTATATAGACTACTTTCTGACCTGAGTTCATGTTTCATAACACCCTACAGTATATAGACTACTATCTGACCTGAGTTCATGTTTCATAACACTGTACAGTATATAGACTACTATCTGACCTGAGTTCATGTTTCATAACGCTGTACAGTATATAGACTACTATCTGACCTGAGTTCATGTTTCATAACGCCCTACAGTATATAGACTACTATCTGACCTGAGTTCATGTTTCATAACGCTGTACTGTATATAGACTACTATCTGACCTGAGTTCATGTTTCATAACACCCTACAGTATATAGACTACTATCTGACCTGAGTTCATGTTTCATAACGCTGTACAGTATATAGACTACTATCTGACCTGAGTTCATGTTTCATAACGCCCTACAGTATATAGACTACTATCTGACCTGAGTTCATGTTTCATAACGCCCTACAGTATATAGACTACTTTCTGACCTGAGTTCATGTTTCATAACACCCTACAGTATATAGACTACTATCTGACCTGAGTTCATGTTTCATAACGCCCTACAGTATATAGACTACTATCTGACCTGAGTTCATGTTTCATAACGCCCTACAGTATATAGACTACTATCTGACCTGAGTTCATGTTTCATAACGCCCTACAGTATATAGACTACTATCTGACCTGAGTTCATGTTTAATAACACTGTACAGTATATAGACTACTATCTGACCTGAGTTCATGTTTCATAACACCCTACAGTATATAGACTACTATCTGACCTGAGTTCATGTTTCATAACGCCCTACAGTATATAGACTACTATCTGACCTGAGTTCATGTTTCATAACACTTTACAGTATATAGACTACTATCTGACCTGAGTTCATGTTTCATAACGCCCTACAGTATATAGACTACTATCTGACCTGAGTTCATGTTTCATAACGCCCTACAGTATATAGACTACTATCTGACCTGAGTTCATGTTTCATAACACCCTACAGTATATAGACTACTATCTGACCTGAGTTCATGTTTCATAACGCCCTACAGTATATAGACTACTATCTGACCTGAGTTCATGTTTCATAACGCCCTACAGTATATAGACTACTATCTGACCTGAGTTCATGTTTCATAACGCCCTACAGTATATAGACTACTATCTGACCTGAGTTCATGTTTCATAACGCCCTACAGTATATAGACTACTATCTGACCTGAGTTCATGTTTCATAACGCCCTACAGTATATAGACTACTATCTGACCTGAGTTCATGTTTCATAACGCCCTACAGTATATAGACTACTTTCTGACCTGAGTTCATGTTTCATAACACTGTACAGTATATAGACTACTATCTGACCTGAGTTCATGTTTCATAACGCCCTACAGTATATAGACTACTATCTGACCTGAGTTCATGTTTCATAACGCCCTACAGTATATAGACTACTATCTGACCTGAGTTCATGTTTCATAACGCCCTACAGTATATAGACTACTATCTGACCTGAGTTCATGTTTCATAACGCCCTACAGTATATAGACTACTATCTGACCTGAGTTCATGTTTCATAACGCCCTACAGTATATAGACTACTTTCTGACCTGAGTTCATGTTTCATAACACTGTACAGTATATAGACTACTATCTGACCTGAGTTCATGTTTCATAACGCCCTACAGTATATAGACTACTATCTGACCTGAGTTCATGTTTCATAACGCCCTACAGTATATAGACTACTATCTGACCTGAGTTCATGTTTCATAACGCTGTACAGTATATAGACTACTATCTGACCTGAGTTCATGTTTCATAACACTGTACAGTATATAGACTACTATCTGACCTGAGTTCATGTTTCATAACGCCCTACAGTATATAGACTACTATCTGACCTGAGTTCATGTTTAATAACACTGTACAGTATATAGACTACTATCTGACCTGAGTTCATGTTTCATAACACCCTACAGTATATAGACTACTATCTGACCTGAGTTCATGTTTCATAACGCCCTACAGTATATAGACTACTATCTGACCTGAGTTCATGTTTCATAACGCCCTACAGTATATAGACTACTATCTGACCTGAGTTCATGTTTCATAACGCCCTACAGTTTATAGACTACTATCTGACCTGAGTTCATGTTTCATAACGCTGTACAGTATATAGACTACTATCTGACCTGAGTTCATGTTTCATAACGCCCTACAGTATATAGACTACTATCTGACCTGAGTTCATGTTTCATAACGCTGTACAGTATATAGACTACTATCTGACCTGAGTTCATGTTTCATAACGCCCTACAGTATATAGACTACTATCTGACCTGAGTTCATGTTTCATAACGCCCTACAGTATATAGACTACTATCTGACCTGAGTTCATGTTTCATAACGCCCTACAATATATAGACTACTATCTGACCTGAGTTCATGTTTAATAACACTGTACAGTATATAGACTACTATCTGACCTGAGTTCATGTTTCATAACGCCCTACAGTATATAGACTACTATCTGACCTGAGTTCATGTTTAATAACACCCTACAGTATATAGACTACTATCTGACCTGAGTTCATGTTTCATAACGCCCTACAGTATATAGACTACTATCTGACCTGAGTTCATGTTTCATAACGCCCTACAGTATATAGACTACTATCTGACCTGAGTTCATGTTTCATAACGCCCTACAGTATATAGACTACTATCTGACCTGAGTTCATGTTTCATAACGCCCTACAGTATATAGACTACTATCTGACCTGAGTTCATGTTTAATAACACCCTACAGTATATAGACTACTATCTGACCTGAGTTCATGTTTCATAACGCCCTACAGTATATAGACTACTATCTGACCTGAGTTCATGTTTCATAACGCCCTACAGTATATAGACTACTATCTGACCTGAGTTCATGTTTCAAAACGCCCTACAGTATATAGACTACTATCTGACCTGAGTTCATGTTTCATAACGCCCTACAGTATATAGACTACTATCTGACCTGAGTTCATGTTTCATAACGCCCTACAGTATATAGACTACTACCTGACCTGAGTTCATGTTTTTTGTAATTCGTCACATTCTTGATTCATCATATCCTCAGAGATTCACCCATAGAGATGAAACAATCTATGATGACATCTGTAACATAGAGTGGTGTCACCAGCGAGCCAATCATGACATCTGCTATACAGGCTTCTATAACAGAATGTGTGATCTCATGAATATTCATGACTTGTGACCAGTTGTAACCTCTGTGCTGCTGGAGCATAGTCACCGTGGCAGCATGGTCACTCTCTCCATCCCCCCCCCCCCCCTCTCTCTCCCTCTGTATTTTCTCTCTCTCTCTCCCTCTGTGTTCTCTCTCCCTCTGTATTTTCTCTCTCTCTCTCTCTCTCTCTCTCGCTCTCTCTCTCTCTCTCTCTCTCTCTCTCTCTCTCTCTCTCTCTCTCTCTCTCTCTCTCTCTCTCTCTCACACACACACACACACACACACACAGATGGGGTTAAGACCCCAGCAGCAGACACAGTAGATCCACTAGAAGAGGAGATGAGCTGTGTCAGTGATACAGAGGAAGGAACACACCCCTCCTCCCCCAAACCTCCCCCCTCTCTGACACCCACACCCCTGGATCCAACTCTAACCCCTACGCCCACCTCCTCCTCCTCCTCCATCCCTCTGACCTCCACTGCTACACCCAACCCCCTGAACCACAACTCTACACCAACACCCACCTCCTCTTCCATGGTCCCCCAGGATCGAGGCCCGGGTCTGGGCTTAGGCCAGGATCTGGGTGGTGGGCTGGGTCTCAGTCAGGGTCCCATGGATAACCCTCTGGATAAGGACCTGTCCCTCTCCTCCATCCTAGCCCTGCTGTGTGGGGGGAACCCTCTCCAAGGCCTGAGTAGAGAGCTAGCTACCACCCTACCCTGTGCCCTGGAGCCTGGGGTTACGACCCTGGGAGTTGAGGGACGGATGAAGGGAGGAAGAAGAGGAGGAGGAGGAAGAGAGGGGGACTCTTCTCCTCCGCTGGGTTTACTCCCAGATGTCCCTCTGCTCTCCCAGCATTCTCAGCAGCTCAGCGCCCTGGCCCAGAGGGTAGGCAAGCACTCTCTGTCCTCTTCCTCCTCTCCCGCTGCAGTCACCTCTAATCAGCAGGTGTCTGGGTGTTCCTCCGGGGACTTCCAGGGGAGGCCGGCAGGGCTGGATGAGTGCTCCTGGGAGGGTAAAGAGGGCCACCTCTCCCCTGACTCTGCCATCCAGAGGCTGAGGGCAGCAGCAGCCAACGCTTCACTACACAACAGGGCCACGGCTCCCTCCCTCTCTTCCTCCTCTGTCCCCTCCTCCTCTCCCTCCCTCTCTTCCTCCTCTGTCCCCTCCTCCTCTTCCTCCTCTCCCTCCCTCTCTTCCTCCCTCTCTTCCTCCTCTGTTCCCTCCTACTCTCCCTCCCTCTCCTCTGTCCCCTCCTCTTCCACTCCCTTCTTCTCCTCCACTCCCTTCTTCTCCTCCACTCCCTCCCTCTCCTCCTCCTCCTCTGTAGCTGCAGGAGGTGCAGGGTTGCAGGAGGGAATGTGTCTGACCCTGGACTCCTTCCCCAGCCCCCTCTCCACCACCTCCTCTGCTAGCTCTACCCTCACTGCCCTGTCCCAGAAGGTCAACCAGCGGGGTCAGGGTTCAAAGGTCACCAGGTCAGAGGTGACAGGCGCAGGCCAGCAGCGCTCTACCTCCCCTACTCCTCAGTCTCAACTCACAGAACTGAGCTCCTCCAGGGTAGTGGAGAACCAGAGGGGGCTGTTGCTAGAGCCTAGCCCCAGGGAGGAGAACCAGGCCGTGTCCCCTTCACCCTCTAAGAATCAGGGCTCAGCCCCTCCTCAGCCCCAGGTGGAGAGTAACACCATGCCCAGCCTGGATCCATTACTGATCACCACCCCCCTGGGAGAGATAAACCCTGGAGGACCAGCAGGTAGGCTGTCTGTGTGCCTGTGTATAAAGGGATTTATTGGAAAGTGTTACCATGCAAACACAAACATACAGTATATAAACATGATATCTGTCCAACCAGGTGTATCCCAGTGTTCAGTGTGTGGTCTGCAGATGAAGAGGAGGAGTTATTGGAGGAGACACATGTCTGTTCACACAGGGTTAAAGAGCCAACAGTGTCTTCTCTGTCCCTTCCGCTGTACACGCAAGGACAACCTCACAGCACACATGAAGGTACAGGGTTTCTACACACATGCACACACACACACACAAAAGGTATACGGCTCACACACAAATACTAAATATTTTAGAATCCACATCAATCATCTCTCTCTCTCTCTCAGGTTCACAGGCAGCAGGAGAAAGGGGAGGAGTTTCAGTGTGACCTTTGCCCTTTCACCTCACGCCGACTCTTTAGCCTGAAGCTGCACATGAGACGCCACCAGAGAACAAACCCCAGAGACACACACACACTCACACACACTGCCAAGCAGGACACAAATGCACTCACACAGGAAACCCTGGAGGGAGAGATGGAGGGAGAGAGGCAGGGAGGGAGAGAGGCAGAGAGGCAGGTAGAAAGACAGGGAGAGAGAGAGGGAGAGAGGCAGGGAGAGAGGCAGGGAGAGAGGCAGGGAGAGAGAGAGGGAGAGAGAGAGGGAGAGAGAGAGAGGCAGGGAGAGAGGCAGGGAGAGAGAGAGGCAGAGCGGCAGGGAGAGAGAGAGGCAGAGAGGCAGGCAGAGAGGCAGGCAGAGAGGCAGGCAGAGAGGCAGGGAGAGAGGCAGGTAGAGAGGCAGGCAGAGAGGCAGGGAGAGAGGCAGGGAGAGAGGCAGGGAGAGAGGCAGGGAGAGAGGCAGGTAGAGAGGCAGGGAGAGAGGCAGGGAGAGAGGCAGGGAGAGAGAGAAAAAGGGAGAGCTAGAGGTAAAGTCTGTGTGAAAGAGGAGCCCCAAGAGAGGGAGGTCTCAACCACTCTCCTCTCTCACTCCCTCTCCCCCCTTCCCTCTCCCTCCCTCCCCCCCCTCTCTCACCCCCAAGGGGAACACGCGCAAGGCCAGTACCTCCCCTGACGCCCCCTCTCCACCCAAACGCAGAACACACACACCAAACACACACACACCCAGTCCCCTCACACACATCCCCATCATGATTCCCATGGCAACTTCGCTCTTCAGCCCTGACATCAGCACCAAGACTGCCTCTGACCTGCTCATAAAACTCTCAGGTAACATGCGCACACATGGCGCGCACGCACACACACAGACACCTGCATATCTAACTGTTACTCCACCCTCTATCCCCCTGTAGCAGCCACCCAGCAGGCCGGGGTAAAGCAGGAGGAGAGGCTGAGCCCTGGACAGCAGCAGCAGGCAGGTGAGCCTGGTCTGGCTCTCTCTCCAGGTGGGCCTGGGGCTAGTCCTGAGCCCCCCACCCCCCACCTCCCCCGACCAGAGGAGGAGAGAGAGAGAGGCCTGCTGGAGCAAGACATCAGTGTCACTGTGGCTTCTAAACTGCTCAGGAGACTGTCTGGTAGGCCACACACACACACACACACACACACACACACACACACACACACACACACATATACACTATATATACAAATGTATATGGACACCTCTTCATTAGTGGTTGCTGACAGGTGTATACAATTGAGCACACAGCCATGCAATCTCCATAGACAAACAATGGCAGTAGAATGGCCTTACTGAAGAGCTCAGTGACTTTCAACGTGGCACTGTCATAGGATGCCACCTTTCCAACAAGTCAGTTCTTCAAAGTTCTGCCCTGCTAGATCTGCCCCGGTCAACTGTAAGTGCTATTATTGTGAAGTGGAAACATCTAGGAGCAACAACAGCTCAGCCTCGAAGTGATAGAACACACAACTTCACAGAACAGGAAAGCCAATCGTCTGGTTGCAACACTCACTACCTTGTTCCAAATCTGAGGAAAAGTTCTAGCAACACATTGCCTGTAGAACTTGCGCTTCAAAAACTCTAGACCGTTGTTACTCTCCCTTCCGGGATGGCTAAAAGGCCCTCTCCTGCCCTCCCTTTGGCAAATCAGATCACAACTCCATTCTGCTTCTCTCCTTCCTATAGGCAGAAACTCAAACAGGAAGTACCTGTGCTAAGGTCTATTCAACGCTGGTCTGACCAATCGGAATCCACGCTTAAAGATTGTTTTGATCACGCGGACTGAGATATAATTCAGGTTGCTTCTGAGAATAACATTGACATATACACAGACACGGTGACTGAGTTCATCAGGAAGTGTATAGGGGATGTTGTTCCCACTGTGACTATTCAAACCTACCCAAACAAAAAAACTTGTATAGATGGCAGCATTCGTGCCAAACTGAAAGCGCGAACCACAGCATTTAACCACGGCAAGGGGACTGGGAATATGGTTGAATACAAACAGTGTAGTTATTCCCTCCATAAGGCAATCAAACAGGCAAAACGTCAGTACAGAGAAAGTGAAGTCCCGTTCTGTCAGATTGTGTGTCTGAGCCGTTGTTGCTCCTAGATGTTTCCACTTCACAATAACAGCACTTACAATCAATCCTGAAAATTGCAGTCACAAAAACCATCAAGCGCTATGATGTGAAACTGTCTCTCATGAGGACCGCCACAGGAAAGGAAGACCCAGAAATACCTCTGCTGCAGAGGATAAGTTCATTAGAGTTACCAAATAAATGCTTCACAGAGTTCAAGTAACAGACACATGTCAACATCAACTGTTCAGAGGAGACTGTGTGAATCAGACCTTCATGGTTGAATTGCTGTAAAGAAACCACTACTAAAGGACACCAATAAGAAGAAGAGACTTGATTGGGCCAAGAAACACCAGCAATGGACATTAGACCCGTGGAAATCTGTCCTTTTTTAGATGCAGAGTAGGTGAACGGATGATCTCTGCATGTGTGGTTCCCACCGTGAAGCATGGAGGAGGAGGTGTGATGGTGCTTTGCTGGTGACACTGTCTGTGATTTATTTAGAATACAAGGCACACTTAACCAGCATGGTTACCACAGACATCTGCAGCGATACGCCATCCCATCTGGTTTGTGCTTAGTGGGACTATCATTTGTTTTTCAA
This sequence comes from Thymallus thymallus, assembly GCA_023634145.1. Lineage (NCBI taxonomy): Eukaryota > Metazoa > Chordata > Actinopteri > Salmoniformes > Salmonidae > Thymallus > Thymallus thymallus. The sequence continues at coordinate 1,169,902 of CM042423.1, forward strand.
CAGGACAATGACCCAAAACACACCTGCATCAGATGACCTGGCCTCCCTAACCACCCAACCTCAACCCAATTGAGATGGTTTGGGATGATTTGGACCTCAGCGAAGGAAAAGCAGCCAACAAGTGTTCAGCATATGTGAGAACTCCTTCAAGACTGTTGGAAAAGCATTCCTTATGAAGCTGGTTGAGAGAATGCCAAGAGTGTGCAAAGTTGTCATCAAGGCAAAGGGTGGCTATTTGAAGAATCTCAAATATAAAATATATTTTGATTTGTTTAACACTTTTTTGGTTACTACATGATTCCATATGTGTTATTTAATAGTTTTGATGTCTTCACTATTATTCTACAATGTAGAAAATAGTAAAAATAAAGAAAAACCCTTGAATGAGTAATATTCCAAACTTTTTACTGGTACTATATATATAATGTATTTATACTGTATATATAATGTATTTATACTCTGCTCCAACATTGCTCGTCCTAGTATTTATATATTTCTTTATTCCATTATTTTACTTGTATATTAGTGTGTATTGTTGTGTATTGTTAGATATTACTGCACTGGTAGATCTAGGAACACAAGCATTTTGCTACACCTGCAATAACATCTGATAAATATGTATATGCAACCAATAAAATGTCATTTGATTTCAACTGCCTCTGAAAGCAACGTCAGAACAAGAACTGTTCATCGGGAGCTTCGTGAAATGGGTTTCCATGGCCAAGCAGCCGCACACAAGCCTAAGATCACCATGCTCAATGCCAAGCGTCGGCTGGAGTGGGTGGTGTAAAGCTCACCACCATGGGACTCTGGAGCAGTGGAAACACGTTCTCTGGAGTGATGAGTCACGCTTCACCATCTGGCAGTCTAGATGATTCTGTGCTTCCAACTTTGTGGCAACAGTTTGGTGAAGGCCCTTTCCTGTTTCACCATAACAATACCTCCGTGCACAAAGCGAGGTCTATACAGAAATGGTTTGTTAATATTGGTATGGAAGAACTTGACTGGCCTGTACAGAGCCCTGACCTCAACCCCATCGAAAACACCTTTGGGATGAATTGTAGCACCGACTGCGAGCCAGGCCTATTCGCCTAACATCAGTGCCCGACCTCACTAATGCTCTTGTGGCTGAATGGAAGCAAGTCCCGCAGCAATGTTCCAACATCTAGTGGAAAGCCTTCCCAGAAGCTGTTATAGCAGCAAAGGAGGGACCAACTCCATATTAATGAGATGTTGGACGAGCAGGTGTCCACATACTTTTGGAATGAGATGTTGGACGACCAGGTGTCCACATACTTTTGGTCATGTAGGGTATGTATAACGCACACACATACACAAACACACACACATATACACTCCCTATCCCTTATGCTTGCTCCTCCTCCCTCTTACACTAATCACAGAGAAGCAGGAAGTGGTGGTCCAGGGTTTAAAGGTGAAAGAGGAGGAGGAGCCTATGGAAGTTGACCCCCTGACCCCCAGCGTGACCCCTGACCATGTCCTGACCCCAGGGGATCGAACAGAGCCCGGAAGGGGCGAAGAGACACCCCCTGCCCCCCTCCTCCCTGAAGAAGATGAGGATCTGTTCCAGAGAGATCTCTTCTCCCAGGACATCTCAGTCAAAATGGCCTCCGCTCTCCTCTACCAACTGTCAGGTACCAACAACACTCTAGAACCTTCTACCTATCTATCTATCTATCTATCTATCTATCTATCTATCTATCTATCTATCTATCTATCTATCTATCTATCTATCTATCTATCTATCTATCTATCTATCTATCTATCTATCTATCTATCTATCTATCTATCTATCTATCTATCTATCTATCTATCTATCTATCTATCTATCTATCTATCTACCAGGACTCTAGAACCTTCTACCAACTGTCAGGTACCCACAACCCTCTATAACCTTCTACCAACACGATAGAACCTAATCCTTCTACCAGCACTGCAGAACCTTCTACTAACTGTCAGGTACCCACAACACTCTAGAACCTAATCCTTCTACCAGCACTGCAGAACCTTCTACCAACTGTCAGGTACCCACAACACTCTAGAACCTAATCCTTCTACCAGCACTGCAGAACCTTCTACTAACTGTCAGGTACCCACAACACTCTAGAACCTAATCCTTCTACCAGCACTGCAGAACCTTCTACCAACTGTCAGGTACCCACAACACTCTAGAACCTAATCCTTCTACCAGCACTGCAGAACCTTCTACTAACTGTCAGGTTTAGTTAATCAGGGTCTCCATTAGTTACTGCACATGCAGCAGCTGTTCTTCCTGGGGTCCACATAAAATGTACTAATACATGACAAAGTACAGAACAGTTATAGACATAAAAAATAAAGACATATATTGGAAAGACACCAATAGACAACAAAAATACTATTTACACACTATTTATATACTGTATTCATATATACAGTTAAATTAGATCTGTAGAAAGAGGAGAAGCGCTGTGATACAATATGTTTTATCTGTTTTTGAAGCGAAACTTGCTTTTTGCCTGAGTATCCTCTTGTAGCAGAGCATTCCACGATGACATGGCTCTATACATCACTGAGCAACGTATTCAATCTGTTTTTGGGGTTTGGGTAAAGAGAAGAAACCCATAGTGGTGTGTCTGGTGGGGTATCGAAGTGGTTAGTTATATTCAACATACAAATGTAGTAGTCAATTTCTCCTCAACCATCAACCATGAAAGACTATGTTAGTTCTATTTGTGTTGTTAAGGGCAAGGCGTGCTGGGCCTTGGTCCAACCCACTGCAGTCCCTATACAGAACCAAGGCCCAACCCACTGCAGTCCCTATACAGAACCAAGGTCCAACCCACTGCAGTCCCTATACAGAACCAAGGTCCAACCCACTGCAGTCCCTATACAGAACCAAGGTCCAACCCACTGCAGTCCCTATACAGAACCAAGGTCCAACCCACTGCAGTCCCTATACAGAACCAAGGTCCAACCCACTGCAGTCCCTATACAGAACCAAGGTCCAACCCACTGCAGTCCCTATACAGAACCAAGGTCCAACCCACTGCAGTCCCTATACAGAACCAAGGTCCAACCCACTGCAGTCCCTATACAGAACCAAGGTCCAACCCACTGCAGTCCCTATACAGAACCAAGGTCCAACCCACTGCAGTCCCTATACAGAACCAAGGCCCAACCGACTGCAGTCCCTATACAGAACCAAGGCCCAACCCACTGCAGTCCCTATACAGAACCAAGGTCCAACCCACTGCAGTCCCTATACAGAACCAAGGCCCAACCGACTGCAGTCCCTATACAGAACCAAGGCCCAACCCACTGCAGTCCCTATACAGAACCAAGGTCCAACCCACTGCAGTCCCTATACAGAACCAAGGTCCAACCCACTGCAGTCCCTATACAGAACCAAGGTCCAACCCACTGCAGTCCCTATACAGAACCAAGGCCCAACCCACTGCAGTCCCTATACAGAACCAAGGCCCAACCCACTGCAGTCCCTATACAGAACCAAGGCCCAACCCACTGCAGTCCCTATACAGAACCAAGGTCCAACCCACTGCAGTCCCTATACAGAACCAAGGTCCAACCCACTGCAGTCCCTATACAGAACCAAGGCCCAACCCACTGCAGTCCCTATACAGAACCAAGGCCCAACCCACTGCAGTCCCTATACAGAACCAAGGTCCAACCCACTGCAGTCCCTATACAGAACCAAGGTCCAACCCACTGCAGTCCCTATACAGAACCAAGGTCCAACCCACTGCAGTCCCTATACAGAACCAAGGTCCAACCCACTGCAGTCCCTATACAGAACCAAGGTCCAACCCACTGCAGTCCCTATACAGAACCAAGGTCCAACCCACTGCAGTCCCTATACAGAACCAAGGCCCAACCCACTGCAGTCCCTATACAGAACCAAGGTCCAACCCACTGCAGTCCCTATACAGAACCAAGGTCCAACCCACTGCAGTCCCTATACAGAACCAAGGTCCAACCCACTGCAGTCCCTATACAGAACCAAGGTCCAACCCACTGCAGTCCCTATACAGAACCAAGGCCCAACCCACTGCAGTCCCTATACAGAACCAAGGTCCAACCCACTGCAGTCCCTATACAGAACCAAGGTCCAACCCACTGCAGTCCCTATACAGAACCAAGGCCCAACCGACTGCAGTCCCTATACAGAACCAAGGCCCAACCGACTGCAGTCCCTATACAGAACCAAGGCCCAACCGACTGCAGTCCCTATACAGAACCAAGGCCCAACCGACTGCAGTCCCTATACAGAACCAAGGCCCAACCGACTGCAGTCCCTATACAGAACCAAGGCCCAACCGACTGCAGTCCCTATACAGAACCAAGGCCCAACCGACTGCAGTCCCTATACAGAACCAAGGCCCAACCGACTGCAGTCCCTATACAGAACCAAGGCCCAACCGACTGCAGTCCCTATACAGAACCAAGGCCCAACCGACTGCAGTCCCTATACAGAACCAAGGCCCAACCGACTGCAGTCCCTATACAGAACCAAGGCCCAACCGACTGCAGTCCCTATACAGAACCAAGGCCCAACCGACTGCAGTCCCTATACAGAACCAAGGCCCAACCGACTGCAGTCCCTATACAGAACCAAGGCCCAACCGACTGCAGTCCCTATACAGAACCAAGGCCCAACCGACTGCAGTCCCTATACAGAACCAAGGCCCAACCGACTGCAGTCCCTATACAGAACCAAGGCCCAACCGACTGCAGTCCCTATACAGAACCAAGGCCCAACCGACTGCAGTCCCTATACAGAACCAAGGCCCAACCGACTGCAGTCCCTATACAGAACCAAGGCCCAACCGACTGCAGTCCCTATACAGAACCAAGGCCCAACCGACTGCAGTCCCTATACAGAACCAAGGCCCAACCGACTGCAGTCCCTATACAGAACCAAGGCCCAACCGACTGCAGTCCCTATACAGAACCAAGGCCCAACCGACTGCAGTCCCTATACAGAACCAAGGCCCAACCGACTGCAGTCCCTATACAGAACCAAGGCCCAACCGACTGCAGTCCCTATACAGAACCAAGGCCCAACCGACTGCAGTCCCTATACAGAACCAAGGCCCAACCGACTGCAGTCCCTATACAGAACCAAGGCCCAACCGACTGCAGTCCCTATACAGAACCAAGGCCCAACCGACTGCAGTCCCTATACAGAACCAAGGCCCAACCGACTGCAGTCCCTATACAGAACCAAGGCCCAACCGACTGCAGTCCCTATACAGAACCAAGGCCCAACCGACTGCAGTCCCTATACAGAACCAAGGCCCAACCGACTGCAGTCCCTATACAGAACCAAGGCCCAACCGACTGCAGTCCCTATACAGAACCAAGGCCCAACCGACTGCAGTCCCTATACAGAACCAAGGCCCAACCGACTGCAGTCCCTATACAGAACCAAGGCCCAACCGACTGCAGTCCCTATACAGAACCAAGGCCCAACCGACTGCAGTCCCTATACAGAACCAAGGCCCAACCGACTGCAGTCCCTATACAGAACCAAGGCCCAACCGACTGCAGTCCCTATACAGAACCAAGGCCCAACCGACTGCAGTCCCTATACAGAACCAAGGCCCAACCGACTGCAGTCCCTATACAGAACCAAGGCCCAACTGACTGCAGTCCCTATACAGAGCCAAGGCCCAACTGACTGCAGTCCCTATACAGAACCAAGGCCCAACCGACTGCAGTCCCTATACAGAACCAAGGCCCAACCGACTGCAGTCCCTATACAGAACCAAGGCCCAACCGACTGCAGTCCCTATACAGAACCAAGGCCCAACTGACTGCAGTCCCTATACAGAACCAAGGCCCAACCGACTGCAGTCCCTATACAGAACCAAGGCCCAACTGACTGCAGTCCCTATACAGAACCAAGGCCCAACCGACTGCAGTCCCTATACAGAACCAAGGCCCAACCGACTGCAGTCCCTATACAGAACCAAGGCCCAACTGACTGCAGTCCCTATACAGAACCAAGGCCCAACCGACTGCAGTCCCTATACAGAACCAAGGCCCAACCGACTGCAGTCCCTATACAGAACCAAGGCCCAACTGACTGCAGTCCCTATACAGAACCAAGGCCCAACCGACTGCAGTCCCTATACAGAACCAAGGCCCAACTGACTGCAGTCCCTATACAGAACCAAGGCCCAACCGACTGCAGTCCCTATACAGAACCAAGGCCCAACCGACTGCAGTCCCCTAACACCGGGGCCCTGTACATAAAGGGCCAGAGCCGACTCTACTTTCTGAGGAGGCTCAGGTCCTTCAACGTGTGCAGTAAACTACTGCATACCTTCTACCAGTCTGTGGTGGCCAGTGACATCTTTTTTGCAGTGGTGTGCTGGGGCGCCAACATAAAGGCTGGTGATGATTCTCGGGTAAATAAGCTGATCAGGAAGGCTAGCTCTGTCCTGGGGATTAGCCTTGACACTCTAGAGGAGGTGGTGGAGAGACGGATCCTGGCCAAACTGCTGGCCATCATGGACAACGTCACCCACCCTCTGCATGCTATCAGTTACAGACTGATCCCACCATGGTGTGCCAGAGAGCGCTACAGGAGGTCCTTCCTGCCGGCGGCTATTAGACTATATAATGCCTCACCGGGGTGACCTGGAACTGTTGGGGTGTTAGGACCTAGTTTAACAATTATGCATCCATCCGTGAGTAACTCTGGTCTGTAATCACTCATTCACTCAGGACCTATTTATTCATACAGGTCTGTATATACATATTAATGTACAGTTGTTATATCATATCACGTGCAATATTGTAAGTAATTATTGGACTTAACTTACGTAGTCATTCACTCAGGAATGCATATTAGTATCCTGTCAGTTGCATCTTTTCTCATTGCTTTTAGTATATCGAATGTGCAATACGTGCAGTTATCTGTAATTAAACCCTGCACACTAAGGACTGTGTTTTAAGGGAATTACTATTATTACCCCAAATTATATCATACACACATTTAGCTATTAAAGTATCTCTTCCTGTCATTTACCTGTACAGTTAATGTTACCATGTAAGTATTCACTTATCTGTAAATATAACTGCATATTTACCTGTATAGTTAATTTAACCATACAAAATATTCACTTACCTGTTCATTTAACAAGACTGTATATTAAGTAAACTATTATTACCCTCACTTATATCATACGCACTTTTAGCTATTGAAGTATTTCTCTGCCATCGACCTGTATAGTATAGTTAACCATGAAATATCTATCTATCTATCTATCTATCTATCTATCTATCTATCTATCTATCTATCTATCTATCTATCTATCTATCTATCTATCTATCTATCTATCTATCTATCTATCTATCTATCTATCTATCTATCTATCTATCTATCTATCTATCTATCTATCTATCTATCTATCTATCTATCTATCTATCTATCTATCTATCTATCTATCTATCTATCTATCTATCTATCTATCTATCTATCTATCTATCTATCTATCTATCTATCATCTATCTATCTATCTATCTATCTATCTATCTATCTATCTATCTATCTATCTATCTATCTATCTATCTATCTATCTATCTATCTATCTATCTATCTATCTATCTATCTATCTATCTATCTATCTATCTATCTATCTATCTATCTATCTATCTATCTATCTATCTATCTATCTATCTATCTATCTATCTATCATCTATGATAATGCATAGATAGATAGAGGCCCTAATTAATTTATTTCAATCGACTGATTTGCTTATATGAACTGTAAAATCTTTGAAATTGTTGCATGTTGTATTTATGTTTTTGTTCAGTGAGGCTCCATTATCATTTCTACACAGTTTTGATTTGGTTTTAGTCAGTTTTTAGGGGCGTCAGGTAGCCTAGCGGTTAGAGAGTTGGGTCAGAGCCGACATGGTGAAAAAACCTGTCAATGTGTCCTTGAGCAAGGCACTTAACCCTAATTTGCTCCAGTGGCTGACCCTGTAGGTAGGTTGTCATTGTAAATAAGAATTTGTTCTTAACTGACTTGCCTAGTTCAAGAAAGATTACAAAATATACACTTAAAAAAAAAAAGTATATTGAGTTCATTTCCCCCCCAATTTTGTATTTTATTTTACTCAAACCCCCCTTGAGCCGTATGTTTGACACCCCTGCCCTAGAACCTTCAGCCAACTGTCAGGTACAACCACTACACTCCACAGCCTTCTACTACACTCTAAAGCCTTGTACTACACTCTAGAACCTTCAGCCAACTGTCAGGTACAACCACTACACTCCACAGCCTTCTACTACACTCTAAAGCCTTGTACTACACTCTAGAACCTTCAGCCAACTGTCAGGTACAACCACTACACTCCACAGCCTTCTACTACACTCTAAAGCCTTCTACTACACTCTAGAACCTTCTACTACTCTCTAGGACCTTCTACTACACTCTAGAACCTTCTACTACACTCTAGAACCTTCTACCAACTGTCAGGTACACACAGTATACACTTTGGTGGTCATTAAAGCATTTGTGTACGAAATTATACCACAAAATGTAGCCGTGAAATGCTACAGCAGTCTAGGTAGCTAACAGTTGACTCTTGTTTCTCTCCAGAAAAAGTCTGCAAAGCCAACGAGCTGAAAGGAAACAGAGCCTTCTCTAGTCCTGTGGTGGAGAAGCAGTTTACACACACCCCCTCTAGCCCCCTGGACCAGCGGGACCCTGCTCAGCCCTCCCCACACAAGCCACAGCACGGTAGGTGAACACACTGTCTGTGGGCCCTATGTAGGGAATATAGTACCATTTGGGACACAGGCACTGGTTGGGTCAATAACAATAACGCTTGTGGAGCAGAAAATAGCAGAGGCTTTTTTTAATACAAATAGCACGCTGTGGGGTTAGAGGTCAAATAGCACGCTGTGGGATTAGAGGTCAAATAGCACCCTGTGGGGTTAGAGGTCAAATAGCACCCTGTTGGGTTAGAGGTCAAATAGCACCCTGTGGGGTTAGAGGTCAAATAGCACCCTGTGGGGTTAGAGGTCAAATAGCACCCTGTGGGGTTAGAGGTCAAATAGCACCCTGTTGGGTTAGAGGTCAAATAGCACCCTGTGGGGTTAGAGGTCAAATAGCACCCTGTGGGGTTAGAGGTCCGGTCCTCTCCTCATCTGTTTGTATTGACTCTTCTCTTGTCAGTGGTTGATTGATTCCCTCTCCCTTCATCCCTGCTCTCTCTCTCTCCCTCCCCGCTCTCCTTCTCTTCCTCTCTCTCTCCCTCCCCGCTCTCCTTCTCTTCCTCTCTCTCTCCCTCCCCGCTCTCCTTCTCTTCCTCTCTCTCTCCCTCCCCGCTCTCCTTCTCTTCCTCTCTCTCTCTCCCCTTCTCCCTCTCCCTCTCTCCCAGTAGTCAGTAGGCATATATGTCCTGTGTGTTCGTACCAAGCTCAGTGTCAGAGAAGCTTAAACCACCACCTAGCCTCACACACTGCTAAGACACACACCACCGGCTTCAACTACTACTACTACAGGTAACTCTCACACACACACACACACACACACACACACACACACACACACACACACACACACACACACACACACACACACACACACACACACACACACACACACACACACACACACATTCTCAATGATGACATGATTGCCCCTCCCCTTTAGGTGTCACGTATGTGGGTTGGAGCTGGTGGGACGGAGCCTATTCCTTTGTCACATGACGGAGCACAGTGAATGGGAGCGTGGTGCTTTCTCTCTCCGCTGCAGTGTGTGTGACCACTCCACCAGTGAGGAGCGAGCGATGAGGGCTCACGCCAGCTCTCACACACACACACCTGGAGAGGCGGGGAGCGAAGACTACCTACAGACACACCTGTTGGGAGGCCACACTCCCAAAGACTTAGCTGACAGTAGAGACAGCCCACAATCTGGAGAACTCAGGTGAGGGATAACCTAACTAGCTGACTAACTAACTGACTGACTACTGGTTAAATAACTAACTGACTGAATGACAAACTGCTGGTTAACTAACTAATTAACTAACTGACTGACTGACTGATTAACTACTGGTTAACTAACACATTAATTAACTAACTAACTGACCAACTAACTACTGGTAAACTAACTAACTGACCGACTGACTGACTACTGGTTAATGAACCCTAACTGACTGGTTAACTGACTGATTAACTAACTGACTGACTAACTGAGTTAACCAGTAGTCAGTCACTCACTCAGTTAGTCAGTCAGTTAGTTAATCAGTCAGTTAACCAGTAGTCAATCAGTCAGTTAACCAGTAGTCAGTCAGTTAGTCAGTCAGTTAGTTAACCAGTAGTCAGTCAGTCACTCAGTTAGTTAATCAGTCAGTTAACCAGTAGTCAGTCAGTTAATCAGTTAGTTAGTTAACCAGTAGTCAGTCACTCACTGACTAACTGACTGACTACTGGTTAACTGACTGATTAACTAACTGAGTGACTGACTGACTACTGGTTAACTAACTGACTGAATAACTGACTGACTACTGGTTAACTGACTGATTAACTGACTGACTAACTGAGTGACTGACTACTGGTTAACTAACTGACTGACTGACTACTGGTTAACTGACTGATTAACTAACTGACTGACTACTGGTTAACTAACTGACTGACTAACTGACTGACTACTGGTTAACTGACTGATTAACTAACTAACTGACTGACTGACTGACTACTGGTTAACTAACTGACTGAGTGACTGTGTTAACCAGTGTATACTACTGCCTTACCTTACTGCTTTCTCCTCTATCCAAACCTTTTACTTCCTCTACCTCCTCCTCTCTTCCACTCCTCTCCCCATCACTTGTTCCTCTGGTCACCAGTCACCCTCTCCTCCTCTCTTCCACTCCTCTCCCCATCACTTGTTCCTCTGGTCACCAGTCACCCTCTCCTCCTCTCTTCCACTCCTCTCCCCATCACTTGTTCCTCTGGTCACCAGTCACCCTCTCCTCCTCTCTTCCACTCCTCTCCCCATCACTTGTTCCTCTGGTCACCAGTCACCCTCTCCTCCTCTCTTCCACTCCTCTCCCCATCACTTGTTCCTCTGGTCACCAGTCACCCTCTCCTCCTCTCTTCCACTCCTCTCCCCATCACTTGTTCCTCTGGTCACCAGTCACCCTCTCCTCCTCTCTTCCACTCCTCTCCCCATCACTTGTTCCTCTGGTCACCAGTCACCCTCTCCTCCTCTCTTCCACTCCTCTCCCCATCACTTGTTCCTCTGGTCACCAGTCACCCTCTCCTCCTCTCTTCCACTCCTCTCCCCATCACTTGTTCCTCTGGTCACCAGTCACCCTCTCCTCCTCTCTTCCACTCCTCTCCCCATCACTTGTTCCTCTGGTCACCAGTCACCCTCTCCTCCTCTCTTCCACTCCTCTCCCCATCACTTGTTCCTCTGGTCACCAGTCACCCTCTCCTCCTCTCTTCCACTCCTCTCCCCATCACTTGTTCCTCTGGTCACCAGTCACCCTCGTCCCTTTGTTCCCTCCCTCTGTCTCAGACTTCCTGTTTTGTGGGTTTGGAATGGAGTACAGTGATGTTGTGGTGTAGGTGTGTGTGAGTTAGTGTGGTTGTTATGGCCTGTGTGTGTGTGTGTCCTCTGTCTGAGGTCGTGATTCTGTCCTGCAGGATGTATGAAGGGCTGTGGGCCAAAGTACTGATGGGAGGGGCTATTTAAATGTAAGTGACATCATCATCATCATCATCAACATATATTTTTCATCACAATCACCACTTTTCTCTCTCCTCTCCTCCCTCTCCTCTCTCCTCTCCTCTCCTCTCCTCCCTCTCCTCTCCTCCCTCTCCTCTCCTCCCTCTCCTCTCTCCTCTCCTCTCTCCCTCTCCTCTCCCACCTCTCCTCTCTCCTCTCCTCTCCTCCCTCTCCTCTCCTCCCTCTATTCTCTCCTCTACTCTCCTCCCTCTCCTCTCCTCTCCTCTCCTCTCCTCTCCTCTCCTCTCCTCTCCTCTCCTCTCCTCTCCTCTCCTCTCCTCTCCTCTCCTCTCCTCCCTCTCCTCTCTCCCTCTCCTCCTCTCCTCCTCTCCTCTCCTCTCCTCTCCTCTCCTCTCCTCTCCTCTCCTCTCCTCTCCTCTCCTCTCCTCTCCTCTCCTCTCCTCTCCTCTCCTCTCCTCCCTCTCCTCCCTCTACTCCCTCTCCTCTCCTCTCTCCCTCTACTCCCTCTCCTCTCCTCCCTCTACTCTCTCCTCTCCTCTCCTCTCCTCTCTCCTCTCCTCCCTCTCCTCTCCTCCCTCTATTCTCTCCTCTACTCTCCTCCCTCTCCTCTCTCCCTCTCCTCCTCTCCTCTCCTCCCTCTCCTCTCCTCTCCTCCCTCTACTCTCTCCTCTCCTCCCTCTCCTCTCCTCCCTCCCTCCCTCTCCTCCCTCTACTCTCTCCTCTCCTCCCTCTCCTCTCCTCCCTCTCCTCTCCTCCCTCTACTCCCTCTCCTCTCCTCCCTCTACTCTCTCCTCTCCTCTCTCCCTCTCCTCCCTCTCCTCTCCTCCCTCTACTCTCCTCCCTCTCCTCCCTCTATTCTCTCCTCTACTCTCCTCCCTCTCCTCTCTCCTCTCCTCCCTCTACTCTCTCCTCTCCTCCCTCTCCTCTCCTCCCTCTCCTCTCCTCCCTCTCCTCTCTCCCTCTCCTCTCCTCTCCTCCCTCTCCTCTCCTCCCTCTCCTCTCTCCCTCTCCTCTCCTCCCTCTCCTCTCCTCCCTCTACTCTCTCCTCTCCTCCCTCTCCTCCCTCTCCTCTCCTCCCTCTCCTCCCTCTCCTCTCTCTCCTCCCTCTACTCTCTCCTCTCCTCCCTCTCCTCTCCTCCCTCTCCTCTCTCCCTCTCCTCTCCTCCCTCTACTCTCCTCCCTCTACTCTCTCCTCTCCTCCCTCTCCTCTCTCCCTCTCCTCTCCTCCCTCTACTCTCTCCTCTCCTCTCTCCCTCTCCTCCCTCTCCTCTCCTCCCTCTACTCTCTCCTCTCCTCTCCTCTCTCCCTCTCCTCCCTCTCCTCTCCTCCCTCTATTCTCTCCTCTCCTCCCTCTCCTCTCCTCCCTCTCCTCTCCTCCCTCTCCTCTCTCCCTCTCCTCTCCTCTCCTCCCTCTCCTCTCCTCCCTCTCCTCTCTCCCTCTCCTCTCCTCCCTCTCCTCTCCTCCCTCTACTCTCTCCTCTCCTCCCTCTCCTCCCTCTCCTCTCCTCCCTCTCCTCTCTCCTCTCCTCTCCTCTCCTCTCCTCTCCTCTCCTCTCCTCTCCTCTCCTCTCCTCTCCTCTCCTCTCCTCTCCTCTCCTCTCCTCTCCTCTCCTCTCCTCCCTCTCCTCTCTCCCTCTCCTCTCCTCTCTCCCTCTACTCTCCTCCCTCTCCTCTCTCCCTCTACTCTCCTCCCTCCCTCTGCAGTAGGTTAGCTGTTCTCTCCAACTTCCCCCCCTCCCTCTGCAGTATATCTATACACACTGTGACTGCTTTTGTGGGTGTGTGTGTTAATATGTGTTGTCTTACCTTGGTTTCTGTTCCCAGGTACCCTCTCTGTGCGTTCTCCACCAGTCGGGCTGTCTCCATGGTAACACACATGCGCTCATCCTCCTCGGCGACGGACCAGCACCACTGCCGCATTTGCCAAAGGTCGTTTTCAGGGCAACTGGAGCTCCAGGCCCACGTCAGGTGTCATCGTCAGGGCAACCAGTACCGCTGCGAGCGGTGTGGCCACCTGGCCCGAACAGCCAATAAGCTGATAGAACACGTGCGTGTGCACACGGGGGAGCGACCTTTCACCTGCGACCTCTGTCCTTACAGCGCCAAGCGCCGAGACAGCCTCCGTCTGCACTGCCGACTCAAACACCCCGAACACACACCATCATACGGACACACACCCTCACACAGACACACACACACACCCTCACATGGACACACACATGCAGGACAGCATATGCATCGGTCAGCCCTGAATCCCCTCTCCTCCTCCTCCCTCTCTTCCTGGTTTAGGGGGTCAGACCTTTCTCCACTTGTCCCCCTCACTACCCTTCTCTCCCTCAGACCCCTCTCTAGACCCAGACCCTCCTCTCCCTCCCTCTCTTCCTCTCCTTCACCCAAACTATCTTTCCTGGCCTACCTAGGTCTGACAGAGCCAGCCTAATCAATATCCTCCCCGCCTCCTCTCTACCTCCCTCCTCTCTCTACCTCCCTCCTCTCTCTACCTCCCTCCTCTCTCTACCTCCCTCCTCTCTCCCCTCCTCCTCTCTCTACCTCCCTCCTCTCTCTACCTCCCTCCTCTCTCTACCTCCCTCCTCTCTCTACCTCCCTCCTCCTCTCTCTACCTCCCTCCTCTCTCTACCTCCCTCCTCTCTCTACCTCCCTCCTCTCTCTACCTCCCTCCTCTCTCTACCTCCCTCCTCTCTCTACCTCCCTCCTCTCCCCTCCTCCTCTCTACCTCCCTCCTCTCTCTACCTCCCTCCTCTCCCCTCCTCCTCTCTACCTCCCTCCTCCCTCTACCTCCCTCCTCTCCCCTCCTCCTCTCTACCTCCCTCCTCTCTCTACCTCCCTCCTCTCCCCTCCTCCTCTCTACCTCCCTCCTCTCTCTACCTCCCTCCTCTCCCCCCCTCCTCTCTCTACCTCCCTCCTCTCCCCTCCTCTTCTCTCTACCTCCCTCCTCTCCCCTCCTCTTCTCTCTACCTCCCTCCTCTCCCCTCCTCCTCTCTACCTCCCTCCTCCCTCTACCTCCCTCCTGTCCCCTCCTCCTCTCTACCTCCCTCCTCTCTCTACCTCCCTCCTCTCCCCTCCTCCTCTCTACCTCCCTCCTCTCTCTACCTCCCTCCTCTCCCCCCCTCCTCTCTCTACCTCCCTCCTCTCCCCTCCTCTTCTCTCTACCTCCCTCCTCTCCCCTCCTCCTCTCTACCTCCCTCCTCTCTCCCCTCCTCCTCTCTCTACCTCCCTCCTCTCCCCTCCTCCTCTCTACCTCCCTCCTCTCTCTACCTCCCTCCTCTCCCCTCCTCCTCTCTACCTCCCTCCTCTCTCTACCTCCCTCCTCTCCCCTCCTCCTCTCTACCTCCCTCCTCTCTCTACCTCCCTCCTCTCCCCTCCTCCTCTCTACCTCCCTCCTCTCCCCTCCTCCTCTCTACCTCCCTCCTCTCTCTACCTCCCTCCTCTCCCCTCCTCCTCTCTACCTCCCTTCTCTCTCTACCTCCCTCCTCTCCCCTCCTCCTCTCTACCTCCCTCCTCTCTCTACCTCCCTCCTCTCCCCTCCTCCTCTCTACCTCCCTCCTCTCTCTACCTCCCTCCTCTCCCCTCCTCCTCTCTACCTCCCTCCTCTCCCCTCCTTCTCTCTCTACCTCCCTCCTCTCCCCTCCTCCTCTCTACCTCCCTCCTCTCCCCTCCTCCTCTCTACCTCCCTTCTCTCTCTACCTCCCTCCTCTCCCCTCCTCCTCTCTACCTCCCTCCTCTCCCCTCCTCCTCTCTACCTCCCTTCTCTCTCTACCTCCCTCCTCTCCCCTCCTCCTCTCTACCTCCCTCCTCTCCCCTCCTCCTCTCTACCTCCCTCCTCTCTCTACCTCCCTCCTCTCCCCTCCTCCTCTCTACCTCCCTCCTCTCCCCTCCTCCTCTCTACCTCCCTCCTCTCTCTACCTCCCTCCTCTCCCCTCCTCCTCTCTACCTCCCTCCTCTCCCCTCCTTCTCTCTCTACCTCCCTCTCTCAACAGTCATACAGGGCTAATGTAATATGTCCTCAGGACGTTAAAAGATTAACCTAAATGCTGTAGTATAATATTGTATATATACTATTACTGAACATAGTCAATAAGGCTGTGCCCCCCTGCATTAGAGTTATATATTTAAACTGCTCTACGCTTCACAACATTGTGATTTAGGAGGCGTCCCAAATGCATCCCTATTCCCTTTATCAGTGCACTACATTCGCTGTATAGGGACTAGGCTGCGTTTGGGACGTAGCCTTTATTACGTGTAGAAATGTCTGCTTGTCTGTTGGTATATCCAAACTCTCCTGGCTCTTGATTGGCTTATATATTCTGTTGTGTTTATTAACTTGTATAATGACATGTAGAATATACTAGAATATATGAATATACGCATATCCTAGAATATATGAATATACTTTCTCATTCCTCTGTTGGCATCCAGTCAGAATGTTTTCACGTTGTTTTCATACAGTATTTCATTCTCATCATATGGCTAAACAGGGTTGCTGATTGGAATAAGGATACTGTTTTCCAGCCAGCTCTCAATGTATAAAAATAACATATAATTAAAAAAAGTTTGTTTAATTGCAACGTTTGTCTCACTTTCTCATACTGTCTCATAGTCCGATGTAGTCAGCAAGCCAAGGCACATCCTTATCCTAGGCTACTGCCTCTCTCCCTCCGTAGTTAATGTGGTTGGAGCTTCTAGTAAGATGAGGTTGATGTTTCCGGGTAGTTGGTTCATCGGTTCATCTCCAGTGGCGTGTATTCATGGATGTGTATGACAGAGGAATAGACCATTTAGGTAATATGAAATATCTCTCCTCCCTCTCCTCTCCTCTCCTCTCCTCTCCTCTCCTCTCCTCTCCTCTCCTCTCCTCTCCTCTCCTCTCCTCTCCTCTCCTCTCCTCGCCTCGCCTCGCCTCGCCTCGCCTCTCCTCTCCTCTCCTCTCCTCTCCTCTCCTCTCCTCTCCTCTCCTCTCCTCTCCTCTCCTCTCCTCCCTCTATATTCATGGATGTGTATGACAGAGGAATAGACCATTTAGGTAATATGAAATATCTCTCCTCCCTCTCCTCTACTCTCCTCCCTCTCCTCTCTCCCTCTCCTCTCCTCCCTCTCCTCTCCTCTCCTCCCTCTCCCCCTCTATATTCATGGATGGATGTGTATGAGGAATATGAAAGAGGCCAGTAAGGTGAGTCAATGTTTTTCTACATAAATCAGAACCATGGACAGCTACATCATATTTAGCTTACATTGATTGGACTAAATAGTTTTTGGTATCTTTTAGTTGTCTCTCTATTAGACTAAGCAGAGGTGATTAGATGATGTTGAAGTTGAAACGGTGCTGGAATAGTGGAGGCAGATCCTGTTTTCTTTGCAACTTGCTGTAACTCTGTGGTTCTAAATCAATAGTTGTTTAGTGGTCCGAAAATAACAAAACATGAACATGGTGTGACCACCATCTGCCTCATGTAGCATGATAAATCTCTTTCGATTAGAGTTGATCAGGCTGTTGATTGTGACCTGTGGGATGTTGTCCCACTCCTCTTCAACGGCTGTTCGAAGTTGCTGGATATTGGCGGGAACTGGAACACGCTGTCGTACACGGCGATCCAGAGCATCCCAAACATGATCAATGGGTGACATGTCTGGTGAGTATGCAGGCCATGGAAGAACTGGGCCATTTTCAGCTTCCAGGAATTGTGTACAGATCCTTGCGACATGGGACAGTGCATTATCATGCTGAAACATGAGGTGATGGCGGCGGATGAACGGCACGACAATGGGCCTCAGTATCTCATCACAGTATCTCTGTGCTTTTAAATTGCCATTGATAAAATACAATTGTGTTCGTTGTCCATAGCTTATGCCTGCCCATACCATAACCCCACCACCACCATGAGGCACTCTGTTCACAATGTTGACATCAGCAAACCGCTCGCCCACTTGACTCCATATACATGATCTGCCATCTGCCCGGCACAGTTGAAACCGGGATTCATCCACGAAGAGCACACTTCTCCAGCGTACCAGTGGCCATCGAAGGTGAGCATTTGCCCACTGAAGTCGGTTATGATGCCGAACTGCAGTCAGGTCAAGACCCTGCTGAGGATGACGAGCACGCAGATGAGCTTCCCTGAGACGGTTTCTGACAGTTTATAGAAATTCTTTGGTTGTGACAACCCACAGTTTCATCAGCTGTCCAGGTGGCTGGTCTCAGACGATCCCGCAGGTGATGAAGCCGGATGTGGAGGTCCTGGGCTGGCGTGGTTACACGTGGTCTACGGTTATGAGTTCTCTCAAACTACTTATGGTAGAGAAATTAACATTCAATTCTCTGGCAACAGCTCTGGTGGACATTCCTGCAGTCAGCATGCCAATTGCATGCTCCACCAAAACTTGAGACATCTGTGGCGTTGTGTTGTGTGACAAAACTGCACATTTTAGAGTGGGCTTTTATTTTCCCCAGCACAAGGTGCACCTGTGTAATGATCCTGCTGTTTAATCAGCTTCTTGATATGCCACACCTGTCAGGTGGATAGATTATCTTGGCAAAGGAGAAATGCTCACTAACAGGGATGGAAACAACAGCATCAGCTTTTTGTGTGTTTGAAAAAATTCAGGGATCTTTTCTTTCAGCCCATGAAACACTTTACATGTTGCGTTTGTATTTCTGTTCAGTATATATTGGGTTGGTTATAAATATCACTCCATCTTAACTCCTCCTCCATCTTTTTTGCAGTGGTGTGCTGGGGAGCCAACATAAAAGCTGGTGATGCTTCTCGGGTAAATAAGCTGATCAGGAAGGCTAGCTCTGTCCTGGGGATGAGCCTGGACACTCTAGAGAAGGTGGCGGAGAGACAGACCATGGCCAAACTGCTGGCCATCATGGACAACTTTGCATGCCATGGTTATGACACAGAGGAGCACCTTCAGTCACAGACTGATCCCACCACGGTGTGCCAGAGAGCGCTACAGGATTTCCTTCCTGCCGGTGGCTATTAGACTATTTAATGCCTCACCGGGGTGCCGTGCCGTCGGCAACATAGATCTGGAACTGTTGGGGTGCTAGGACCTAGTTTAACAATTATGCATCCATCCGTGAGTAACTCTGGTCCGTAATCACTCATCCACTCAGGACTTATTTATCCACTCAGGACTTATCTTACGTAATCATTCACTCAGGAATGCATATTAGTATCCTGTCAGTTGTATCTTTTTTTTCATTGCTTTTAGTATATAGAATGTGCAATACGTGCATTTATCTGTAATTAAACCCTGCAGACTGTATTTTAAGGGAATTAATATTATTACCCCAATTATATCATACACACATTTAGCTATTTAAGTATCTCTTCCTGTCATTGACCTGTACAGTTAATGTTACCATGCAAATATTCACTTACCTGTAAATATAACTGTATATTTACCTGTACAGTTAATTTAACCATGCAAAATATTCACTTACCTGTTCATTTAACCAGACTGTCTATTAAGTAAACTATTATTAACCTCACTCATATCATACGCATTTTTAGCTATTGAAGTATTTCTCTGACATCGACCTGTATAGTATAGTTAACCATCCAACATCCACCAATGTATAGTTGTCACGTTCGGGTGTGTAGAGAGACCAAGGCGCAGCTGTCGACCATCACGGGAGGCTCCGGGCTGTCGACCAACACGGGAGGCTCCGGGCTTTCGACCAACACGGGAGGCTCCGGGCTTTCGACCATCACGAGAGGCTCCGGGCTTTCGACCATCACGGGAGACTCCGGGCTGGGGAGGCGCACCGGCGGTCTGGTGCGTGGAGCCGGCACTGGACGTACCGGACTGGAGAGGCGCATTGGAGGCCTGGTGCGTGGAGCCGGCACTGGAGGAACCTGGCTGGGCACATGCACTGGAGGTCGGGTGCGGGGAGCAGGCACAGGACTTACCGGACTGGAGACGCGCACTGGAAGCCTGGTGCGTGGAGTCGGCACTGGTGGCACCGGACTAATGACACGCACCTCAGGGCTAGTGCGGGGAGCAGGCACAGGACGTACCGGACTGGAGACGCGCACTGGAAGCCTGGTGCGTGGAGTCGGCACTGGTGGCACCGGACTAATAACACGCACCTCAGGGCTAGTCAAGTCAAGTCAAGTCAATTTTATTTATAAAGCGCTTTCAAAACCATTAAAATGGACCAAAGTGCTGTCCATGAGTAATAAATAACTCCAAAGTTACACAAAAATTACAATAACTCTAGAATACACATAAAAAAAAACATCAACACATGACACCATTAAATCAAACATATAATCACTCACAGTTATCAGACCCATTCAAACGTCATAAGCTTGATGGAATAAGTAAGTCTTCAAGTCCTTTTTAAAAGTATCTATGCTTGGCAAGGATTTCAAAGATAGCCCGCTAGTGCGGGGAGCAGGCACAGGACGTACCGGACTGGAGACGCGCACTGGAAGCCTGGTGCGTGGAGTCGGCACTGGTGGCACCAGACTAATGACACGCACTTTAGGGCGAGTGCGGGGAGCAGGCACAGGACGTACCGGACTGGAGAGGCGCACTGGAAGCCTTGTGCGTGGAGTCGGCACTGATGGCACCGGACTGATGACACGCACCTTGGGGCGAGTGCCGGGAGCAGGCACAGGACGTACCGGACTGGAGAGGCGCACTGGAAGCCTGGTGCGTGAAACCGGCACAGATGGCACCGGACTAGTGACACGCACTACAGGGTGAGTGCAGGGAACAGGCACAGAACGTACCGGACTGGAGAGGCGCACTGGAAGCCTTGTGCGTGGAGTCGGCACTGATGGCACCGGACTGATGACACGCACCTTGGGGCGAGTGCGGGGAGCAGGCACATGACGTACCGGACTGGAGAGGCGCACTGGAGGCCTGGTGCGTGGAGTTGGCACTGATGGCACCGGACTGATGACACGCACCTCAGGGCTAGTGCGGGGAGCAGGCACAGGACGTACCGGACTGGAGAGGCGCACTGGAGTGTAGCAGACGGCCGAACCCAGACTGGGCACCGGTGAAGCGGACTGCTCTGGCACTGGAGTGTAGCAGACGGCCGGACCCAGACTGGGCACCGGTGGAGCGGACTGCTCTGGCACTGGAGTGTAGCAGACGGCCGGACCCGGACTGGGCACCGTTGGAGCGAACTGTTCTGGCACTGGAGTAGAGCAGACGGCCGGACCCCGACTGGGCACCGGTAAAGCGGACTGCTCTTTCACGGGAGTGGAGTAGGCGACTGGACACGGACTGTTCCATTCCGACATTTCCCTTTCAACCTCTTCCGCTATCTCCCACATTTCCTCCAAAACGTCTCCAAAATGTCTCTCCAAATATTCCTCCTCTTCTTCACTTTGCGCCCCCCACTTGTATTTAGGCCTCAGCGTATCCCAGATGGAGAGTGGTACTGGCTTGTCCTCTTCACAACCAGACCATCCCCATAGCCCCCCCCCCCCGAAATTTTCCTGGGGTTGACTACGGGCTCCTTTACCTCCTTTTCCTCGATTCCATCGCTGTCCTCTCTTCTCCTCCTTTGCTCCCGATTTACGCTGCTTGGTCGAGTGGTGGTTCATTCTGTCACGTTCGGGTGTGTAGAGAGACCAAGGCTTAGCGTAGCGATAGTTCGACATCGTTTATTATATAAATAAACTAGACTGGACATCGACTATACAAAATAACAAATATGCAATTAATACGGAAACACACTTAGCACGAACACGGGACATACATATAACAATGAACCACGCCAAGGGAGTGGAACACAGACATATAAGTAGGATCCCTAATTAGAGGTAATGCATAGTAGCTGCCTCCAATTAGGGATCCCACACACAACACCACACAGAAGTAGAAATACTAGATATGCCAGACCATAGAGCCTGACAATAGTGTACATATTCAGCCAACCACCCATACTATGCTATGTCTTTTCATAGCTTTTTTGCACTCCAGACTTCTGGTATTTCTATACTTTTTCATACTGCTGCTCTATGTACAGTGGGGAGAACAAGTATTTGATACACTGCCGATTTTGCAGGTTTTCCTACTTACAAAGCATGTAGAGGTCTGTAATTTTTATCATAGGTACACTTCAACTGTGAGAGACGGAATCTAAAAATCAAGAAAATCAAATTGTATGATTTTTAAATAATTAATTTGCATTTTATTGCATGACATAAGTATTTGATCACCTACCAACCAGTAAGAATTCCGGCTCTCACAGACCTGTTAGTTTTTCTTTAAGAAGCCCTCCTGTTCTCCACTCATTACCTGTATTAACTGCACCTGTTTGAACTCGTTACCTGTATAAAAGACTCCTGTCCACACACTCAATCAAACGGACTCCACACACTCAATCAAACAGCTGTGTAAGGACATCAGGGATAAAATTGTTGACCTGCAGAAGGCTGGGATGGGCTACAGGACAATAGGCAAGCAGCTTGGTGAGAAGGCAACAACTGTTGGCGCAATTATTAGAAAATGGAAGAAGTTCAAGATGACGGTCAATCTCCCTCGGTCTGGGGCACCATGCAAGATCTCACCTCGTGGGGCATCAATGATCATGAGGAAGGTGAAGGATCAGCCCAGAACTACACGGCAGGACCTGGTCAATGACCTGAAGAGAGCTGGGACCACAGTCTCAAAGAAAACCATTAGTAACACACTGTGCCGTCATGGATTAAAATCCTGCAGCGCACGCAAGGTCCCCCTGCTCAAGCCAGCGCATGTCCAGGCCCGTCTGAAGTTTGCCAACGACCATCTGGATGATCCAGAGGAGGAATGGGAGAAGGTCATGTGGTCTGATGAGACAAAAGTAGAGCTTTTTGGTCTAAACTCCACTCGCCGTGTTTGGAGGAAGAAGAAGGATGAGTACAACCCCAAGAACACCATCCCAACCGTGAAGCATGGAGGTGGAAACATCATTCTTTGGGGATGCTTATCTGCAAAGGGGACAGGACGACTGCACCGTATTGAGGGGAGGATGGATGGGGCCATGTATCGCGAGATCTTGGCCAACAACCTCCTTCCCTCAGTAAGAGCATTGAAGATGGGTCGTGGCTGGATCTTCCAGCATGACAGCGACCCGAAACACACAGCCAGGGCAACTAAGGAGTGGCTCCGTAAGAAGCATCTTAAGGTCCTGGAGTGGCCTAGCCAGTCTCCAGACCTGAACCCAATAGAAAATCTTTGGAGGGAGCTGAAAGTCGATATGGCCCAGCGACAGCCCCGAAACCTGAAGGATCTGGAGAAGGTATGGAGGAGTGGGCCAGAATCCCTGCTGCAGTGTGTGCAAACCTGGTCAAGAACTACAGGAAACGTATGATCTCTGTAATTGCAAACAAAGGTTTCTGTACCAAATATTAAGTTCTGCTTTTCTGATGTATCAAATACTTATGTCATGCAATAAAATGCAAATTAATTACTTAAAAATCATACAATGGGATTTTCTGGATTTTTGTTTTAGATTCCGTCACTCACAGTTGAAGAGTACATATGATAAAAATGACAGACTTCTACATGCTTTGTAAGTGGGAAAACCTGCAAAATCGGCAGTGTATCAAATACTTGTTCTCCCCACTGTATCATGTTTTTGTCTTTTGTGTATTTTCGTTCTGGCATTTTGCACCTGCCCTGTTTTGTTGTAGCTGCTTGACCAAGAAATTTCCCCTCGGGGATCAATAAAGTATCTATCTATCTATCTATCTATCTATCTATCTATCTATCTATCTATCTATCTATCTATCTATCTATCTATCTATCTATCTATCTATCTATCTATCTATCTATCTATCTATCTATCTATCTATCTATCTATCTATCTATCTATCTATCTATCTATCTATCTATCTATCTATCTATCTATCTATCTATCTATCTATCTATCTATCTATCTATCTATCTATCTATCTATCTATCTATCTATCTATCTATCTATCTATCTATCTATGTATGTATGTATGTATGTATGTATGTATGTATGTATGTATGTATGTATGTATGTATGTATGTATGTATGTATGTATGTACTGGATTGGTTGAACAGTGCAGAAGAGAACCTCCCCTGGCAGTTTTTTCTTCTTGTCAAGACTAGTATGTATTGGATTATTTTACGACTGCTGCATTAGATTAGCTGCTAGGCAACCAACGGACAACTATTAGGCAGCAAAAGGTAACCCAGGTAACAAAACCCTGTCAAAGTGAGAAGACACTTAATCTACAAGGCTACACCGGTGCAACCAGAGTTCCACAGTACCAGTCAAAAGTTTGGACACACCTACTCATTCAAGGGTTTTTCTTTATTTTTACTATTTTCTACATTGTGGAATAATAGTGAAGACATCAAAACTATGAAATAACACATATAGAATCATGTAGTAACCATGTTGCGTTTGTATTTTAAACTAAGTAATAAGTAATTGCAGATTTCTGAGGCTGGTGACTCTAATGAACGTATCCTCTGCAGCAGAGGTAACTCTGGGTCTTCCGGTGGGTAGGGGGCAGCAGGGGAGGTTTAGGGGACAACAGGGGAGGTTTAGGGGACAACAGGACGGTGGGTAGGGGGCAGCAGGGGAGGTTTAGGGGACAACAGGACGGTGGGTAGGGGGCAGCAGGGGAGGTTTAGGGGACAACAGGACGGTGGGTAGGGGGCAGCAGGGGAGGTTTAGGGGACAACAGGACGGTGGGTAGGGGGCAGCAGGGGAGGTTTAGGGGACAACAGGACGGTGGGTAGGGGGCAGCAGGGGAGGTGGGTAGGGGACAGCAGGGGAGGTGGGTAGGGGACAGCAGGGGAGGTGGGTAGGGGACAGCAGGGGAGGTGGGTAGGGGGCAGCAGGGGAGGTGGGTAGGGGACAACAGGGGAGGTGGGTAGGGGACAGCAGGGGAGGTTTAGGGGACAACAGGACGGTGGTTAGGGGACAGCAGGGGAGGTGGGTAGGGGACAGCAGGGGAGGTGGGTAGGGGACAGCAGGGGAGGTTTAGGGGACAACAGGACGGTGGTTAGGGGACAGCAGGGGAGGTGGGTAGGGGACAGCAGGGGAGGTGGCAGTAGAGACAGTCCACTCTCTATTCACTAGGCAGGAAGAAAACAGTCCAATAAGAAATGCTTGCTTTCTTGTTTTGCTGCAGTGTGTCCTAAAGAAAAGAAACTGCAGGTGTTTATGGAACTGACAACACAACATGTCTGTCTGTAATGGCACCCTGTCCCCTATATAGAGCTCTATGGACCCTGGTCAAAGTAGTGCACTATGTAGGGAACAGGGTGTCATTTTGGACTCACAATGACTAGTACTAGTAGCTGACAAAGACAAACATACAGGTCATTCTTAAAACATTTAAAAATGTATTGCTTTACATTAATCTAAGTCTCTCAATCACCTTCTAATGTGGCCCCCGTATTCCCTACATGGTGCACTACACTGGTCTAAGGTATAGGGTTTACAAACATATACTACTGTAGTGACACAACAAGTATCAGACTGTGTCCCAAATGACACCCTTCTTCCATTTATAGTCCACTATTGGGCTCTGGTCAAAAGCACTATAAAGGGAAGACTGTTCCACTTGGGACACAGCCTTAATATAAATACAGGGAAGGCAAAAGTAGACGAGTGATGATTAGTCTATCTGAGCACTGGTAAAGGGCTTTTCTGATTTGGGCAAAGGTCCATCCTCCACCCTCTCTCCTCCGTGACCCAGAAACCAATAGGTGTAAATTCGTTAGCAGGCGAACGGAAGAGTCTTCCTCTCCTTGACAGCCACCTACCTGACACCTTCACAGCCACACCCCCTTTGAATCCACCTGTTTAAAAACTACTTATAGTTTTATCTAGAAAATGTACTTAATTTGTTCGGATCACTTTACACATTTTTGGGGGATCCACGTCATTTGCCTGATGTCTCTCAACGCCTCTTGATTACCTTTGACCATTTTACAAAGGAGCGGACAGAGGACAGAGTACACAGGACAGAGGACACAGGACTGAGGACAGAGGACAGAGGACAGAGGACACAGGACTGAGGACAGAGGACAGAGGACACAGGACTGAGGACAGAGGACACAGGACACAGGACTGAGGACAGAGAACACAGGACACAGGACACAGGACAGAGGACAGAGGACACAGGACAGAGAACAAAGGAGAAAAGCCCCATGATTGGCTGGCCAGGCAGTGCTAGCCAAGCACAGATAAAGCCTCAGTCCTGATTGAGGCCAGGCATAGCTAGCCGATCACAGATAATTCCTCAGTCCTGATTGTCCATCTTGGTCACAGTGATTGGGCATCGTCCTGGCTAGGACACAATGTCAGTATGTGATTGGACATCGTCCTGGCTAGGACACAATGTCAGTATGTGATTGGATGAACACGGAGGAGGTGTGCGTGTTGGGGATGTGCACGGTTATTTGAATATTCGAATGGACGTTACTATTCGAATACTTGAGTATTAATTTTTGCAAAAAAAAAAAAAGCAAAGCCATATTTCACCATGATTTAAAGAAAAGCAGCCTAATATAGCCCTATTTCACCATGTTTCAAAGAAAAGCCTAATATAGCCCTATTTCACCATGTTTCAAAGAAAAGCCTAATATATCCCTATTTCACCATGTTTCAAAGAAAAGCCTAATATATCCATATTTCACCATGTTTCAAAGAAAAGCCTAATATATCCATATTTCACCATGTTTCAAAGAAAAGCCTAATATAGCCCTATTTCACCATGATTCAAAGAAAAGCAGCCTAATATATCCCTATTTCACCATGTTTCAAAGAAAAGCAGCCTAATATATCCCTATTTCACCATGTTTCAAAGAAAAGCCTAATATAGCCCTATTTCACCATGATTCAAAGAAAAGCAGCCTAATATATCCCTATTCCACCATGTTTCAAAGAAAAGCAGCCTAATATATCCCTATTTCACCATGTTTCAAAGAAAAGCCTAATATAGCCCTATTTCACCATGATTCAAAGAAAAGCCTAATATATCCATATTTCACCATGTTTCAAAGAAAAGCCCAATATAGCCCTATTTCACCATGTTTCAAAGAAAAGCCTAATATAGCCCTATTTCACCATGATTCAAAGAAAAGCCTAATATATCCATATTTCACCATGTTTCAAAGAAAAGCCCAATATAGCCCTATTTCACCATGTTTCAAAGAAAAGCCTAATGTAGCCCTATTTCACCATGATTCAAAGAAAAGCAGCCTAATATATCTCTATTTCACCATGTTTCAAAGAAAAGCCTAATATAGCCCTATTTCACCATGATTCAAAGAAAAGCCTAATATATCCATATTTCACCATGTTTCAAAGAAAAGCCCAATATAGCCCTATTTCACCATGTTTCAAAGAAAAGCCTAATGTAGCCCTATTTCACCATGATTCAAAGAAAAGCAGCCTAATATATCTCTATTTCACCATGTTTCAAAGAAAAGCCTAATATAGCCCTATTTCACCATGATTCAAAGAAAAGCCTAATATATCCATATTTCACCATGTTTCATAGAAAAGCCCAATATAGCCCTATTTCACCATGTTTCAAAGAAAAGCCTAATGTAGCCCTATTTCACCATGATTCAAAGAAAAGCAGCCTAATATATTATTATTATTTAAATTATCCATGTGACATTGTTACATGAAGGATATACCATGACATTTCTAATCATTCATGTAATAAAACAATACACTTTTCAATGTAGTTTTTATGACGTGCACCCCATAAAAAGACCAGCCTCTCCCTGCACAGCAGTGCTCAGGTTAAAGACGTAAAGTGTAAATATATAACAATAAGAGTAAGAACTCGGGATGGGTTATTTGAATATTCGAACAGATGTTAGTATTCGATTACTTGCAAAAGTATTCATTATTTTTAAAGAAAATAAAACAAAGAAAAGCCTAATATTTTAAATATTAAAGCGGTCTAAAATGTAATTAAATTATCTATGTGACATTGGGATAGAGCATGACATAAACAAGTTTTATGACCGTTTCTATGAGTGGGTCCATAAAGGTAGCCTACAGTTTTTATGCGTGGGTCCATAAAGGTAGCCTACAGTTGTTATGAGTGGGTCCATAAAGGTAGCCTACAGTTTTTATGAGTGGGTCCATAAAGGTAGCCTACAGTTTTTATGAGGGGTCCATAAAGGTAGCCTACAGTTTTTATGCGTGGGTCCATAAAGGTAGCCTACAGTTGTTATGAGTGGGTCCATAAAGGTAGCCTACAGTTGTTATGAGTGGGTCCATAAAGGTAGCCTACAGTTTTTATGAGTGGGTCCATAAAGGTAGCCTACAGTTTTTATGAGTGGGTCCATAAAGATAGCCTACAGTTGTTATGAGTGGGTCCATAAAGGTAGCCTACAGTTTTTATGAGTGAGTCCATAAAGGTAGCCTACAGTTGTTATGAGTGGGTCCATAAAGGTAGCCTACAGTTTTTATGCGTGGGTCCATAAAGGTAGCCTACAGTTTTTATGAGTGGGTCCATAAAGGTAGCCTACAGTTTTTATGAGTGGGTCCATAAAGGTAGCCTACAGTTGTTATGAGTGGGTCCATAAAGGTAGCCTACAGTTTTTATGAGTGGGCCCATAAAGGTAGCCTACAGTTGTTATGAGTGGGGTCCATAAAGGTAGCCTACAGTTTTTATGAGTGGGTCCATAAAGGTAGCCTACAGTTGTTATGAGTGGGTCCATAAAGGTAGCCTACAGTTTTTATGAGTGAGCCCCATAAAGAAAGACTCTGGTAGCCTACACACAGTTTCACACTGTAGCTTGTTATTGCTGCTCAAAGCAACACTACAGTCAGAGGCTCCATGTGTAGCAAGTGATGTGGGAGATTTCTAATCAATGCAAAATGGAATTTAAATTATTTAAGTTGGCTAAATGAGGAGTAGGCTACAATGATCAAGCAACAGGTAGAATAGAGTTGTTGTTTCATATGAATAGAGTTGTTGTTTCATATGAATAGAGTTGTTGTTTCATATGAATAGAGTTGTTGTAGACAAGGATGGGGACCACAGCAACATGGCTTGGCACCTAAAACCCTCACCAACTTTTACAGATGCACAATTGAGAGCATCCTGTTGGTCTGTATCACCGCCTGATATGGCAACTGCACCCCCCAGGACATTCCAGAGGGTGGTGCAAACTACCCGCCCTACAGGTGCATCAAAGCTGGGACCGAGAGACTGAAAAACAGCTTCTACCTCAAGGCCATCAGACAGCTGGCAGGAAGGACCTCCTGTAGCGCTCTCTGGCACATCGTTCAGTCTGTGACTGAAGGTGCTCCTCTGTGTCATAACCATGGCATGCAGAGTTGTCCATGATGGCCATCAGTTTGGCCATGGTCTGTCTCTCCGCCACCTTCTCTAGAGTGTCAAGGCTCATCCCCAGGACAGAGCTAGCCTTCCTGATCAGCTTATTTACCCGAGAAGCATCACCAGCTTTTATGTTGGCTCCCAAAAGATGGAGGAGTTAAGATGGAGTGATATTTATAACCAACCCAAGATATACTGAACAGAAATACAAACGCAACATGTAAAGTGTTTCATGGGCTGAAAGAAAAGATCCCTGAATTTTTTCAAACACACAAAAAGCTGATGCTGTTGTTTCCATCCCTGTTAGTGAGCATTTCTCCTTTCCTCAATAATCTATCCACCTAACAGGTGTGGCATATGAAGAAGCTGATTAAACAGCATGATCATTACACAGGTGCACCTGGTGCTGGGGACAATAAAAGGCCACTCTAAAATGTGCAGTTTTGTCACACAACACAATGTCACAGATCTGAACAAATGGAGCTCTATAGGAGAAAGCCCTGCCTCAGCTGTTTACTTAGAGATTCTAGGGACAATAAGGAGGCCTGCGTCTTGTGACCGGAGCGTACGTGTAGGTATGTACGGCAGGACCAAATCTGAGAGATAAGTAGGAGCAAGCCCATGTAATGCTTTGTAGGTTAGCAGTAAAACCTTGAAATCAGCCCTAGCCTTAACAGGAAGCCAGTGTAGAGAGGCTAGCACGGGAGTAATATGATCAAATCTTTTGGTTCTAGTCAGGATTCTAGCAGCCGTGTTTAGCACTAATTGAAGTTTATTCAGTGCTTTATCCGGGTAGCCGGAGAGTAGAGCATTGCAGTAATCTAATCTAGAAGTGACAAAAGCATGGATTATTTTTTCCTCATCATTTCTGGACAAAAAATGTCTGATTTTCGCAATGTTACGAAGATGGAAAAAAGCTATCCTTGAAATATTCTTGATATGTTCATTAAAAGAGAGATCAGGGTCCAGAGTAACGCCGAGGTCCTTCAGATTTTTGGGGGACGACTGTACAACCATCAAGATTAATTGTCAGATCCAAAAGCAGATCTTTGTTTCTTGGGACCTAGAACTAGCATCTCTGTTTTGTCAGAATTTAAAAGTAAAACATTTGCCACCATCCACTTCCTTATGTCTGAAACACAGGCTTCCAGGGCAGGCAATTTTGGTGCATCACCATGTTTCATCGAAATGTACAGCTGTTTGTCGTCCGCATAGCAATGGAAGTTGTCATTCGGAAACATAATGTTATCACCAAGACGTAAAATATATAGTGAAAACAATAGTGGCCCTAAAACGGAACCTTGAGGAACACCGAAACTTACAATTGATTTGTCAGAGGACAAACCATCCACGGAGACGAACTGATATCTCTCCGACAGATAAGATCTAAACCAGGCAAGAACTTGTCCCTGTAGACCAATTAAGGTTTCCAATCTCTCCAAAAGAATATGATGGTCGATGGTGTCAAAAGCAGCACTAAGGTCTAAGAGCACGAGGACAGATGCAGAGCCTTGGTCTGACCCCATTAAAAGGTTGTTTACCACTTTCACGAGAGCAGTCTCAGTGCTATGATAGGGTCTAAAACCAGACTGAAGTGTTTCGTATACATTATTTGTCTTCAGGAAGGCAGTGAGTTGCTGTGAAACAGCTTTTTCTAAGATTTTTGAGAAAAATGGGAGATTTGATATAGGCCGATAGTTTTTTACATTTTCTGGGTCAAGGCTTGGCTTATTCAAGAGTGGCTTTATTACTGCCACTTTTAGAAAGTTTGGTACACATCCGGTGGAGATAGAGCCATTTATTATGTTCAGCATAGGAGGGCCGAGCACAGGAAGTAGCTCTTTCAGTAGTTTAGTTGGAATAGGGTCCAGTATGCAGGTTGAAGGTTTAGAGGCCATGACAATTTTCATGAATGTGTCAAGAGATATAGGATTAAAACCTTGAGTGTCTCCATTGATCCGAGGTCCTGGCAATTCTGTCAGACTCAGGACAGCTGAGCTTTGGGGAAATACACAGATTCAAAAAGGAGTCCTTAATTTGCTTTCTAATGATAATGATCTTTTCGTTGAAGAAGTTCATGAATTCATCACTGCTGAAGTGAAAGGCATCCTCTCTTGGGGAATGCTGCTTTTTAGTTAGCTTTGCAACAGTATCAAATAGAAATGTAGGATTATTCTTATTCTCCTCAATTAGGTTGGAAAAATAGGATGATCGAGCAGCAGTGAGGACTCTTCCATATTGCACTGTAACGGGGCTGCATCCCCGGCCTCGCTGTGAGGTCACTGTTCCTAGGGACCAGGACAGGGGGCAGCACTGAGGAAGGAGGAGGGGGGTAGAGAGAGGGGGAGGGTGTCAGTCACCTATCAAGAAGGCAAGTTGGCGTTATTTCCATACAGCTTAAACCTTGTAGAGGTCAATTTGAGATAGTATACTTAAGCAATAAGGCACGAGGAGGTGTGGTATATGGCCAATATACCACGGCTAAGGGCTGTTCTTAGGCACAATTCAAAGCAGAGTGCCTGGATACAGCCCTTAGTCATATTATATTGGCCATATACCACAAACCTCTGAGGTGCCTTATTGCTATTATAAAATGGTTAACAATGTAATAAGAGCATTAAAAATAAATATTTTGTCGTACACATGGTATACGGTCTGATATACCACAGCTGTCAGCCAATCAGCATTCAGTGCTGGAACCACCCAGTTTATAATTGTTAAATTGTTCAATGTATTTGTAAACATTTTAGCAATCATGTGTTACTTTTGTTACAGTTAGTTTGGAAAAGAGCAGAGAATCTGCGTGGGGCAGGTTGGGTAATGTAGTTTTCTTGAATCTCTCCCCCTACGCACCGAAGGGGCGTGTTGCCTACAAGTCCCAGCGGCCTGCAGAGTTACCAAACTTCAGCGAGAGTGGGACAGCGAGGAGGCTGTCCAGAAACCGCAGATTAACATACAAGGTATCGGTTTAGTTACTGTGTCGATGTATATTAACTATGCCAGCTATTTCATTCTACTAGATAGCGAGCTAATCCAGCTAACATAACACACGCTAGCTACTTCTTGCCTTAGTGTTTAGATGACAGTCCGCTCAAGAAAAATGAGATAGGTCATGTTTTGGTGAAAACGAAAGCTCGAAGCTTCCTTGATTCCAGAAACAAAACAGCAGTCATTTGGCAAAGATAGTTTCCTTGTTTCCTTCCTCATCCTGAATGGATATAGTTAGCTAGCCAGGACGCTAACGGACTCCAGCGAGACTTTCAACACGCAACAGCATCGACAACATAAGCCAACTATGGACAGATGTCAACCAAACATGGAGCAAAGTAACGACGAAAGAGGTGTGGAGAAATGTATGGACGAATACCTGAAATCCATCGGGTTTCACCGGAAAAAAATCGCTAAAGATGGGTCGTGTCTGTTTCGGGCTGTAGCTGAACAGGTAAAGTGAAAGCTAACTAGTCATGGCAAGTCAGGAAAGTGAAGACTGCTAGTTCTGTCTTTTAGCTAGCTAGTTTAGCTATGTATCCATGATCTATGATCCATTATCTTTTCGTTAGGTCGTTTATCTTGGTATCCATTATCTGACTGGCATCCATGCACGTGCCTCCAATTCTTCAACTCCTCTTCTCGTTGAAGTCGATACAAATATCATTTCTTTATTGTAAACATTATTAACTTTCATCCCAACTAATAACAACAATGTCAACTTTAAATAACTTG
This sequence comes from Thymallus thymallus, assembly GCA_023634145.1. Classification (NCBI taxonomy): domain Eukaryota; kingdom Metazoa; phylum Chordata; class Actinopteri; order Salmoniformes; family Salmonidae; genus Thymallus; species Thymallus thymallus. The sequence goes on from CM042423.1 coordinate 1,202,682, forward strand.
AAGGGCAATAAGTGTTTAGTTAATGGTTCGGTATCTAAGGTAGCTAGCCAATCAGCCGGTCCAGTCTCGGTAGGTCTGTTAGCCTGTAGCTAACCTGTAGTAACCTGTAGTAACCTGTAGTTTTCTATCTAGTTTAGTTCACCATTTGACTGCTCTTTCGTGTGGTTTTCAGGTGTTACACTGTCAGAGCCTGCATACCAAAGTCCGTGCCACCTGTGTGCAGTATCTAAAGGACAACAAGGAGAACTATGAGGCGGTAGGTACCTGCTTAATAGGAAGGCCTCAAAACAACCAACGACTTTAACCAATTGCATTATATTGTATTGGCTAGAAGTGACATTCTCCCTCCATCCCTCCATCTCTCTCTCTCCATCCCTCCATCTCTCCATCTCTCTCTCTCTCCATCCCTCCATCTCTCTCTCTCTCTCCATCCCTCCCGCCCGCCATCTCTCTCTCTCTATCCCTCCCGCCATCTCTCTCTCTCTATCCCTCCATCTCTCCATCTCTCTCTCTCTCCATCCCTCCATCTCTCTCTCTCTCTCCATCCCTCCCGCCCGCCATCTCTCTCTCTCTATCCCTCCCGCCATCTCTCTCTCTCTATCCCTCCCGTCATCTCTCTCTCTCTATCCCTCCCTCCATCTCTCTCTCTCTCCATCCCTCCCGCCATCTCTCTCTCTCTCATCCCTCCCTCCATCTCTCTCTCCATCCCTCCCTCCATCTCTCTCTCTCTCTCCATCCCTCCCTCTCTCTCTCTCTCTCTCTCTCTCCATCCCTCCCTCTCTCTCTCTCTCTCTCTCTCTCTCTCTCTCCATCCCTCTTCATCCCTCTCCATCTCTCTCCCTCTCTCTCCATCTCTCTCCCTCCAGTTCATAGAAGGAGACTTTGATGAGTACTTAATGAAACTACAGGACCCTCAGGTAAAGTGGTTATCACTGTAAATCCCAACCAATATTAAAACTTTAGGCCGTTGTTAATGTGTATCTGATTCCTATAATAACTCTTTTACAGCACTGGGTGGGAGAGGTGGAGATAAGTGCACTGGCTCTGATGTACAAGTAAGAATTGTCATTGTGTTTGTTTGGCTTTTGTTATTTACTGAGACTAAAGTGTGGTCTATGTTCTCTAAATGCATTGTCCTTCCAGGAGTGATTTCATCATCTTCCAGACACCTGGTAAACCTCCTGTTCAAATCACTGACAACGGTTTTAATGACAAGGTAAAACACCAACGCCGCGGCATCCTGCTTCCTATTCAGTGTACTACTACTTTTGACCAGGGCTAACTTTAGTGTTTGTTTCCGTCAGGTTCGTCTGTGCTTCCTGAACGGGAACCATTATGACAGTGTCTACCCAGTCTCTCATGTGAGGAACGCTGCCCTCTGCCAGTGTGAGTTCAGAACACACACACACACACACACACAGTGAGGGGGTTTGATTAATCGGGCCCGGGGTATGGCCCGGCACGTCATCAGGCGACAGTGGGGAGGGAGGAAGGAACGCGCTTCTCAAATCCAACAGTAATCTAAGCTGCTCGGTCATGTCAACAAGGCAGCAAACTGTAATCTGAGCTGCTCGGTCATGTCAACAAGGCAGCAAACTGTAATCTGAGCTGCTCGGTCATGTCAACAAGGCAGCAAACTGTAATCTGAGCTGCTCGGTCATGTCAACAAGGCAGCAAACTGTAATCTGAGCTGCTCGGTCATGTCAACAAGGCAGCAAACTGTAATCTGAGCTGCTCGGTCATGTCAACAAGGCAGCAAACTGTAATCTGAGCTGCTCGGTCATGTCAACAAGGCAGCAAACTGTAATCTGAGCTGCTCGGTCATGTCAACAAGGCAGCAAACTGTAATCTGAGCTGCTCGGTCATGTCAACAAGGCAGCAAACTGTAATCTGAGCTGCTCGGTCATGTCAACAAGGCAGCAAACTGTAATCTGAGCTGCTCGGTCATGTCAACAAGGCAGCAAACTGTAATCTGAGCTGCTCGGTCATGTCAACAAGGCAGCAAACTGTAATCTGAGCTGCTCGGTCATGTCAACAAGGCAGCAAACTGTAATCTGAGCTGCTCGGTCATGTCAACAAGGCAGCAAACTGTAATCTGAGCTGCTCGGTCATGTCAACAAGGCAGCAAACTGTAATCTGAGCTGCTCGGTCATGTCAACAAGGCAGCAAACTGTAATCTGAGCTGCTCGGTCATGTCAACAAGGCAGCAAACTGTAATCTGAGCTGCTCGGTCATGTCAACAAGGCAGCAAACTGTAATCTGAGCTGCTCGGTCATGTCAACAAGGCAGCAAACTGTAATCTGAGCTGCTCGGTCATGTCAACAAGGCAGCAAACTGTAATCTGAGCTGCTCGGTCATGTCAACAAGGCAGCAAACTGTAATCTGAGCTGCTCGGTCATGTCAACAAGGCAGCAAACTGTAATCTGAGCTGCTCGGTCATGTCAACAAGGCAGCAAACTGTAATCTGAGCTGCTCGGTCATGTCAACAAGGCAGCAAACTGTAATCTGAGCTGCTCGGTCATGTCAACAAGGCAGCAAACTGTAATCTGAGCTGCTCGGTCATGTCAACAAGGCAGCAAACTGTAATCTGAGCTGCTCGGTCATGTCAACAAGGCAGCAAACTGTAATCTGAGCTGCTCGGTCATGTCAACAAGGCAGCAAACTGTAATCTGAGCTGCTCGGTCATGTCAACAAGGCAGCAAACTGTAATCTGAGCTGCTCGGTCATGTCAACAAGGCAGCAAACTGTAATCTGAGCTGCTCGGTCATGTCAACAAGGCAGCAAACTGTAATCTGAGCTGCTCGGTCATGTCAACAAGGCAGCAAACTGTAATCTGAGCTGCTCGGTCATGTCAACAAGGCAGCAAACTGTAATCTGAGCTGCTCGGTCATGTCAACAAGGCAGCAAACTGTAATCTGAGCTGCTCGGTCATGTCAACAAGGCAGCAAACTGTAATCTGAGCTGCTCGGTCATGTCAACAAGGCAGCAAACTGTAATCTGAGCTGCTCGGTCATGTCAACAAGGCAGCAAACTGTAATCTGAGCTGCTCGGTCATGTCAACAAGGCAGCAAACTGTAATCTGAGCTGCTCGGTCATGTCAACAAGGCAGCAAACTGTAATCTGAGCTGCTCGGTCATGTCAACAAGGCAGCAAACTGTAATCTGAGCTGCTCGGTCATGTCAACAAGGCAGCAAACTGTAATCTGAGCTGCTCGGTCATGTCAACAAGGCAGCAAACTGTAATCTGAGCTGCTCGGTCATGTCAACAAGGCAGCAAACTGTAATCTGAGCTGCTCGGTCATGTCAACAAGGCAGCAAACTGTAATCTGAGCTGCTCGGTCATGTCAACAAGGCAGCAAACTGTAATCTGAGCTGCTCGGTCATGTCAACAAGGCAGCAAACTGTAATCTGAGCTGCTCGGTCATGTCAACAAGGCAGCAAACTGTAATCTGAGCTGCTCGGTCATGTCAACAAGGCAGCAAACTGTAATCTGAGCTGCTCGGTCATGTCAACAAGGCAGCAAACTGTAATCTGAGCTGCTCGGTCATGTCAACAAGGCAGCAAACTGTAATCTGAGCTGCTCGGTCATGTCAACAAGGCAGCAAACTGTAATCTGAGCTGCTCGGTCATGTCAACAAGGCAGCAAACTGTAATCTGAGCTGCTCGGTCATGTCAACAAGGCAGCAAACTGTAATCTGAGCTGCTCGGTCATGTCAACAAGGCAGCAAACTGTAATCTGAGCTGCTCGGTCATGTCAACAAGGCAGCAAACTGTAATCTGAGCTGCTCGGTCATGTCAACAAGGCAGCAAACTGTAATCTGAGCTGCTCGGTCATGTCAACAAGGCAGCAAACTGTAATCTGAGCTGCTCGGTCATGTCAACAAGGCAGCAAACTGTAATCTGAGCTGCTCGGTCATGTCAACAAGGCAGCAAACTGTAATCTGAGCTGCTCGGTCATGTCAACAAGGCAGCAAACTGTAATCTGAGCTGCTCGGTCATGTCAACAAGGCAGCAAACTGTAATCTGAGCTGCTCGGTCATGTCAACAAGGCAGCAAACTGTAATCTGAGCTGCTCGGTCATGTCAACAAGGCAGCAAACTGTAATCTGAGCTGCTCGGTCATGTCAACAAGGCAGCAAACTGTAATCTGAGCTGCTCGGTCATGTCAACAAGGCAGCAAACTGTAATCTGAGCTGCTCGGTCATGTCAACAAGGCAGCAAACTGTAATCTGAGCTGCTCGGTCATGTCAACAAGGCAGCAAACTGTAATCTGAGCTGCTCGGTCATGTCAACAAGGCAGCAAACTGTAATCTGAGCTGCTCGGTCATGTCAACAAGGCAGCAAACTGTAATCTGAGCTGCTCGGTCATGTCAACAAGGCAGCAAACTGTAATCTGAGCTGCTCGGTCATGTCAACAAGGCAGCAAACTGTAATCTGAGCTGCTCGGTCATGTCAACAAGGCAGCAAACTGTAATCTGAGCTGCTCGGTCATGTCAACAAGGCAGCAAACTGTAATCTGAGCTGCTCGGTCATGTCAACAAGGCAGCAAACTGTAATCTGAGCTGCTCGGTCATGTCAACAAGGCAGCAAACTGTAATCTGAGCTGCTCGGTCATGTCAACAAGGCAGCAAACTGTAATCTGAGCTGCTCGGTCATGTCAACAAGGCAGCAAACTGTAATCTGAGCTGCTCGGTCATGTCAACAAGGCAGCAAACTGTAATCTGAGCTGCTCGGTCATGTCAACAAGGCAGCAAACTGTAATCTGAGCTGCTCGGTCATGTCAACAAGGCAGCAAACTGTAATCTGAGCTGCTCGGTCATGTCAACAAGGCAGCAAACTGTAATCTGAGCTGCTCGGTCATGTCAACAAGGCAGCAAACTGTAATCTGAGCTGCTCGGTCATGTCAACAAGGCAGCAAACTGTAATCTGAGCTGCTCGGTCATGTCAACAAGGCAGCAAACTGTAATCTGAGCTGCTCGGTCATGTCAACAAGGCAGCAAACTGTAATCTGAGCTGCTCGGTCATGTCAACAAGGCAGCAAACTGTAATCTGAGCTGCTCGGTCATGTCAACAAGGCAGCAAACTGTAATCTGAGCTGCTCGGTCATGTCAACAAGGCAGCAAACTGTAATCTGAGCTGCTCGGTCATGTCAACAAGGCAGCAAACTGTAATCTGAGCTGCTCGGTCATGTCAACAAGGCAGCAAACTGTAATCTGAGCTGCTCGGTCATGTCAACAAGGCAGCAAACTGTAATCTGAGCTGCTCGGTCATGTCAACAAGGCAGCAAACTGTAATCTGAGCTGCTCGGTCATGTCAACAAGGCAGCAAACTGTAATCTGAGCTGCTCGGTCATGTCAACAAGGCAGCAAACTGTAATCTGAGCTGCTCGGTCATGTCAACAAGGCAGCAAACTGTAATCTGAGCTGCTCGGTCATGTCAACAAGGCAGCAAACTGTAATCTGAGCTGCTCGGTCATGTCAACAAGGCAGCAAACTGTAATCTGAGCTGCTCGGTCATGTCAACAAGGCAGCAAACTGTAATCTGAGCTGCTCGGTCATGTCAACAAGGCAGCAAACTGTAATCTGAGCTGCTCGGTCATGTCAACAAGGCAGCAAACTGTAATCTGAGCTGCTCGGTCATGTCAACAAGGCAGCAAACTGTAATCTGAGCTGCTCGGTCATGTCAACAAGGCAGCAAACTGTAATCTGAGCTGCTCGGTCATGTCAACAAGGCAGCAAACTGTAATCTGAGCTGCTCGGTCATGTCAACAAGGCAGCAAACTGTAATCTGAGCTGCTCGGTCATGTCAACAAGGCAGCAAACTGTAATCTGAGCTGCTCGGTCATGTCAACAAGGCAGCAAACTGTAATCTGAGCTGCTCGGTCATGTCAACAAGGCAGCAAGGTGCATCGTCTTTTCCAAAAATGTTCCATAAAATAAATGAATTTGAATTTTCAAACTAGTTTTCATTGTGAAGGCAGATAAAGCATTTTTATCTAAAGCAATCACTTTTGTTTTGAGCCTGCTTCACTGTCGTACAGAGCAGGGGCACCTGGCTCATGCCCGGGAGGTAGCCCGATTCCAAATCGAATGCGATCAACTTTTAGCCAGTGCAAAACATGCCTACACGGGCGCCCAGGCCATAATAATGGAACCCCCTCAGTGTGTACCCTGTCTTGTGAAGAACGCTGCCCTCTGTCTGCCAGTGTGAGTTCAGGTGAGTCATTTTTCTCCATCAGTGGTCCAAGAACAGCTTAAATATTTGAGATTCTTCAACAAAGTAGCCACCCTTTGATGACAGCTTTGCACACTCTTGGCATTCTCTCAACCAGCTTCATGAGGTAGTCACCTGGAATGCATTTCAATTAACAGGTGTGCCTTGTTAAAAGTTTGTGGAATTTCTTTCCTTCTTAATGCGTTTGAGCCAATCAGTTGTGTTGTGACCAGGTAGGGGTGGTATATATAAGATAGTCCTATTTGGTAAAAGACCAAGTCCATATTATGGCAAGAACAGCTCAAATAAGCAAAGAGAAACGACAGTCCATCATTACTTTAAGACATGAAGGTCAGTCAGTCTGGAACATTTCAAGAACTTTGAAAGTTTCTTCAAGTGCAGTCACAAAAACCATCAAGCGCTATGATGAAACTGTCTCTCATGAGGACCGCCACAGGAAATGAAGACCCAGAGTTTCCTCTGCTGCAGAGGATAAATTCATTAGAGTTACCAAATAAATGCTTCACATAGTTCAAGTAACAGACACATCTCAACATCAACTGTTCAGAGGAGACTGTGTGAATCAGGCCTTCATGGTTGAATTGCTGTAAAGAAACCACTACTAAAGGACACCAATAAGAAGAAGAGACTTGATTGGGCCAAGAAACACCAGCAATGGACATTAGACCTGTGGAAATCTGTCATTTTTTAGACGCAGAGTAGGTGAACGGATGATCTCTGCATGTGTCGTTCACACCGTGAAGCATGGAGGAGGAGGTGTGATGGTGCTTTGCTGGTGACACTGTCTGTGATTTATTTAGAATACAAGGCACACTTAACCAGCATGGTTACCACAGCATTCTGCAGCGATACGCCATCCCATCTGGTTTGTGCTTAGTGGGACTATCATTTGTTTTTCAACAGGACAATGACCCAAAATGCACCTGCATCAGATGACCTGGCCTCCACAACCACCCGACCTCAACCCAATTGAAATGGTTTGGGATGAGTTGGACTGCAGAGTGAAGGAAAAGCAGCCAACAAGTGTTCAGCATATGTGGGAACTCCTTCAAGACTTTTGGAAAGCATTCCAGGTGAAGCTGGTTGAGAGAATGCCAAGAGTGCAAAGCTGTCATCAAGGCAAAGGGTGGCTATTTGAAGAATCTCCAATCTAAAATATATTTTGTTTCATTTCACACTTTTTGCTACTTCATGATTCCATATGTGTTATTTCATAATTTGTTGTCTTCACTTTTATTCTACAATGTAGAAAATAGTACAAATTTAACTTAAAGACACCCTTGAATGTAGGTGTGTCCAAACATGTGACTGGTCCTGTGTGTTGACTGGTCCTGTGTGTTGACTGGTCCTGTATGTTGACTGGTCCTGTGTGTTGACTGGTCCTGTGTGTTGACTGGTCCTGTGTGTTGACTGGTCCTGTGTGTTGACTGGTCCTGTATGTTGACTGGTCCTGTATGTTGACTGGTCCTGTGTGTTGACTGGTCCTGTATGTTCACTGGTCCTGTATGTTGACTGGTCCTATGTGTTGACTGGTCCTGTGTGTTGACTGGTACTGTGTGTTGACTGGTACTGTGTGTTGACTGGTACTGTATGTTGACTGGTACTGTATGTTGACTGGTACTGTGTGTTGACTGGTCCTGTATGTTGACTGGTCCTGTGTGTTGACTGGTCCTGTGTGTTGACTGGTCCTGTGTGTTGACTGGTCCTGTGTGTTGACTGGTCCTGTGTGTTGACTGGTCCTGTGTGTTGACTGGTCCTGTGTGTTGACTGGTACTGTATGTTGACTGGTCCTGTGTGTTGACTGGTCCTGTGTGTTGACTGGTACTGTGTGTTGACTGGTACTGTGTGTTGACTGGTACTGTGTGTTGACTGGTCCTGTGTGTTGACTGGTACTGTGTGTTGACTGGTCCTGTGTGTTGACTGGTCCTGTGTGTTGACTGGTCCTGTGTGTTGACTGGTCCTGTGTGTTGACTGGTCCTGTGTGTTGACTGGTACTGTGTGTTGACTGGTACTGTGTGTTGACTGGTCCTGTGTGTTGACTGGTACTGTGTGTTGACTGGTCCTGTGTGTGTGTGGCCTCTTGCTCCTCTCTCTCCAGCGGTCCTGTACGAGCTCCTCTATGACCGTGTGTGTGGCACAGACCGTTCCGTGGTGGCTCACTGTCTGAAGGGCGGTACCGGTAACCGTGGTAATGACCTTTTAGAAGATGACCCGGACAATGAACAGTGTCGTAGCAGCGATGAGTCGGACCTGGAGGGAGAGGACGCTCTCTGGTAGGGACAGATATAGGAACAGGTTTTACAGAACCCAACCTAATACAATGCAAACCAATAGTACCTATATGAGCGTTTACATGATTAATTTCCAAATGATTTAGAAGTGACTGAGTTACACAATCCATTTTTAGATCGGATGATTTGGACAGGAAACGTGAAAATGCTTATATCGTTACCATTGACTTGTGGCACAAATGCTATAACGTTAGTATTTGAAACAGTGCCCATGTAAACAAAACCAAAGCATTGGTTGCTGTCATACCTTGTCCATAGACTGCTTATCAGGGAAACCAGTATGTTATTTTGTCATGTGGATTAACGATCCCTTTAACCATTAGATGGGAATAAGGGTTTCCGTCAGCTGGTGTCGGCCAATTGTCTGGGAGAAGAAGAAAACATCCCAGTGTGATATAATGCAGCAGTAAGGCCTGAGGAGGGGTGGTATATGGCCAATATACCTCAGCTAATGGCTTAGGCAGGATGCAACGCAGAGTGCTAGGACACAGCCCTTAGCTGTGGAATATTGGCCATATATCACAAACCCCCAAGGTGTCTAATGCTATTATAAACTGGTTAACAACGTAATTAGAGCAGTAAAAATCCAGAACTGGTTAAAAGTATGTGAACCCTACAGGGCTGCTCATTATCTTGCTATAACATATTTAAATAAACATGTTCAAACCTTATCTAAACCCCAATTCAGAATAAAGAAATTCAAAGTAAATAACAGAAACAAAATATATATATTTTCATAGTTTATTTAACAAGCGGTTTATTTAACAGAAACTCAGATTTAATGTGTGTGAAAATGTGAACCTTATTTATCTATATAAACTTGCAATATTTTTTTTATCTTTTTCACCTAACACTGTAACAATGTATAGTGTACATATTCAGCCATCCACTCATACTATGCAATGTCTTTTTATAGCTTTTTGCATTCCAGTCTTCTTGTATTTGTATACTTTTTCATACTGCTGCTCTATGTATCAGGTATAGTGTATCTGTCTTTTGTGTATTTCGTTGTGGCATTTTGCACCTAACCTGTGTTTTTCGTTGCTGCTTGACAAAGACATTTCTCCTCGTGGATCAATAATCTATCTACAGTTGAAGTGAGAAGTTTACATACACCTTAGCCAAATACATTTAAACTCAGTTTTTCACAATTCCTGACATTTAATCCTAGTAAAAATTCCCTGTCTTAGGTCAGTTAGGATCACCACTTTATTTTAAGAATGTGAAATGTCAGAATAATAGTAGAGAGAATGATTTATTTCAGCTTTTATTTCTTTCATCACATTCCCAGTGGGTCAGAAGTTTACATACACTCAATTAGTATTTGGTAGCATTGCCTTTAAATTGTTTAACTTGGGTCAAATGTTTCGGGTAGCCTTCCACAAGCTTCCCACAATAAGTTGGGTGAATTTTGGCCCATTCCTCCTGACAGAACTGGTGTAACTGAGTCAGGTTTTGTAGGCCTCCTTGCTCACACACGCTTTTTCAGTTCTGCCCACAAATGTTCTATAGGATTGAGGTCAGGGCTTTGTGATGGCCACTCCAATACCTTGACTTTGTTGTCCTTAAGCCATTTTGCCACAGCTTTGAAGTATCCTTGGGGTCATTGTCCATTTGGAAGACCCATTTGCAACCAAGCTTTAGCTTCCTGACTGATGTCTTGAGATGTTGCTTCAAAATATCCACATAATTTTCCTTCCTCATGATGCCATCTATTTTGTGAAGTGCACCAGTCCCTCCTGCAGCAAAGCACCCCCACAACATGATGCTGCCACCCCCACAACATGATGCTGCCACCCCCACAACATGATGCTGCCACCCCCACAACATGATGCTGCCACCCCCACAACATGATGCTGCCACCCCCACAACATGATGCTGCCACCCCCACAACATGATGCTGCCACCCCCACAACATGATGCTGACACCCCCTGTGCAGTTTTGAACCGTAGTCTGTCTTTTTAATGGCGGTTATGGAGGAGTGGCTTCTTCCTTGCTGAGCGGCCTTTCAGGTTATGTCGATATAGGACTTGTTTTACTGTGGATATAGATACTTTTGTACCTGTTTCCTCCAGAATCATCACAAGGTCCTTTGCTGTTGTTCTGGGATTGATTTGCACTTTTCGCACCAAAGTACGTTCATCTCTAGGAGACAGAACGCGTCTCCTTCCTGAGCGGTATGACGGCTGCGTGGTCCCATGGTGTTTATACTTGCGTACTACTGTTTGTACAGATGAACGTGGTACCTTCAGGTGTTTGGAAAAATTGCTCCCAAGGATGAACCAGACTTGTGGAGGTCTACAATTTTTTTCTGAGGTCTTTGCTGATTTCTTTTGATTTTCCCATAATGTCGAGCAAAGATGCACTGAGTTTGAAGGTAGGCCTTGAAATACATCCGCAGGTCCTCCAATTGACTCAAATGATGTCAATTAGCCTATCAGAAGCTTCTAAAGCCTTGACATCATTTTCTGGAATTTACCTACCTTTCTATCTATCTTACGCACCTAATGCATATGGGTCTGGTATATTAAAATGCTGCAGGTTAAATGTCCAGCACCGCATTTTCCTAGCTGAAACCTTGATCCGAATATAAGACTTATGTCTGTGTGATCCACAGGAGCCAGGATGGACCATCTGGACATGCAGCCCACAGGGGACACACCTTTAAGGTAACTGTAACACACACAGTAGAGTAGGCCTCTTTCTCTTTACTACATGAATACATCTCTGTTATTGATCTCTCTCTGTTATTGATCTCTCTCTGTTATTGATCTCTCTCTCTCTCTGTTATTGATCTCTCTCTCTCTCTCTCTCTGTTATTGATCTCTCTCTCTCTCTCTCTCTCTGTTAATGATCTCTCTCTCTCTCTCTCTGTTAATGATCTCTCTCTCTCTCTCTCTCTCTGTTATTGATCTCTCTCTCTCTGTTATTGATCTCTCTCTCTCTCTGTTATTGATCTCTCTCTCTCTGTTATTGATCTCTCTCTCTCTGTTATTGATCTCTCTCTCTCTGTTATTGATCTCTCTCTCTCTGTTATTGATCTCTCTCTCTCTGTTATTGATCTCTCTCTCTCTGTTATTGATCTCTCTCTCTCTGTTATTGATCTCTCTCTCTCTGTTATTGATCTCTCTCTCTCTCTCTGTTATTGATCTCTCTCTCTCTCTCTCTCTGTTATTGATCTCTCTCTCTCTCTCTCTCTGTTATTGATCTCTCTCTCTCTCTCTCTCTGTTATTGATCTCTCTCTCTCTCTCTCTCTGTTATTGATCTCTCTCTCTCTCTCTCTCTGTTATTGATCTCTCTCTCTCTGTTATTGATCTCTCTCTCTCTCTCTCTCTGTTATTGATCTCTCTCTCTCTCTCTCTCTGTTATTGATCTCTCTCTCTCTCTCTCTCTGTTATTGATCTCTCTCTCTCTCTCTCTCTCTGTTATTGATCTCTCTCTCTCTCTCTCTCTCTGTTATTGATCTCTCTCTCTCTCTCTCTCTGTTATTGATCTCTCTCTGTTATTGATCTCTCTCCGATTATCAGCAACCATCACTCCTGTGTTCCAATGGCACGTTGTGTTAGAAAATCCAAGTTTATCTTTTTAAAAGGCTAATTGATCATTAGAAAACCCTTTTGCAATTATGTTAGCACAGCTGAAAACTGTTGTGCTGATTAAAGAAGCAATAAAACTGGCCTTTAGACTAGTTGAGTATCTGGAGCATCAGCATTTTTCGATTACAGGCTCAAAATGGCCAGAAACAAATAACTTTCTTCTGAAACTCTTGTTCTGAGAAATGAAGGCTATTCCATGCGAGATCTCGTACAACGCTGTGTACTACTCCCTTCCCAGAACATTGCAAACTGTCTCTAACCAGAATAGAAAGAGGAGTGGGAGGCCCCGGTACACAACTGAGCAAGAGGACAAGTACATTAGTGTCTAGTTTGAGAAACAGACGTCTCACAAGTCGTCCGCAAATGGCTTTTTCTTTGCAACTCTGCCTAGAAGGCCAGCATCCTGGAGTCGCCTCTTCACTGTTGACGTTGAGACTGGTGTTTTGCGGGTACTGTTTAATGAACTCTCTAATAGACACTCTAATGTACTTGTCCTCTTGCTCAGTTGTGCACCGGGGCCTCCCACTCCTCCTTCTATTCTGGTTAGAGCCTTGTTTTGGAACACACACACCAAACCACGCAACAGGCTGACCAATACAATTATTCTGCATTATGAATTGACGTGGAATTGTATATTTTTTTCTTATCGTTTTAACGAAAAACGTATAAATTAATTGCAGTTTTAAACCTTAAGCAGAAATGTCCATTTGTCACATCCCTAGTTATTGGTTGTTTATTGATCGGTTATTGCTGTGTCTGTTTCAGGGTCGAGGAGGTAGAGGCCCACCCCTTTCCAACAGGGTCAGACGTTCTCTCAACCCCTTTCTCTACAGAAACACAGAGTACGATGTCTGGGTGAAGTCCAAGAGAGGTACATTTAAAATACTTTATTTTAATCCAAATCGCATTACATCAAGGATTCAATCATTTAAAAGATCACATATATGAACACTTAAGGATACAGAAAGCCCCTTCTCCATACAGCTAGTCTGCACCTGACCGCTGAAACAAAGCAGTAGGTAATCTGTAGGCCACGTACTGTCGACCTACACTACCGTTCAAAAGTTTGGGGTCATTTAGAAATGTCCTTGTTTTTGAAAGAAAAGCAGATTTTTAAATAACAATAAATTGATCAGAAATACAGTGTAGACATTGTTAATGTTGTAAATGACTATTGTAGCTGGAAACGGCAGATTTAATGGAATACCTACATAGGCGTACAGAGGCCCATTATCAGCAACCATCACTCCTGTGTTCCAATGCCACGTTGTGTTAGCTAATCCAAGTTGATCATTTTAAAAGGCTAATTGATCATTATAAAACCCTTTTGCAATTATGTTGCACAGCTGAAAACTGTTGTACTGATTAAAGAAGCAATAAAACTGTCCTTCTTTAGACTAGTTGAGTATCTGGAGCATCAGCATTTGTTGGTTTGATTACAGGCTCAAAATGGCCTGAAACAAAGAACTTTCTTCTGAAACTCTTGTTCTGAGAAATGAAGTCTATTCCATGCGAGAAATGAAGATCTCGTACAACGCTGTGTACTACTCCCATCACAGAACAGCACAAACTGTCTCTAACCAGAATAGAAAGAGGAGTGGGAGGCCCCGGTGCACAACTGAGCAAGAGGACAAGTACATTAGTGTCTAGTTAGAGAAACAGATGCCTCACAAGTCCTCAACTGGCAGCTTCATTAAATAGTACCCGCATAAAAACAGTCTCAACGTCAACAGTGAAGAGGCGACTCCGAGATGCTGGCCTTCTAGAGTCCGATGGTAGTGTGCGGCTGCTCGGCCATGGAAACCAGCTTTCATTAAGCTCCCGAAGAACAGTTATTGTGCTGAAGTTAGTTTGGAACTCTGTAGTGAGTGTTGCAACCAAGGACAGACTTATTTTTACGCTATAGAATTTGGCTATCCCGTTCTGTGAGGTTGTGTGTTCTACCACCTTGCGGCTGAGCCGTTGTTCCTAGATGTTTCCACTTCACAATAACCGCACTTACAGTTGACCTTGTCAGCTCTAGCAGGGCTGATAATTGACAAACTGACTTGTTGGAAAGCTGGCATCCTATGACGTTGCCACGTTGAAAGTCACAGAGCTCTTCAGTATGGGCCATTCTACAGCCAATGTTTTTACATCTGTCAGCAACGGGTGTGGCTGAAATAGCCGAAGACAGTAATTTGAAGGGTTGTCCACATACTTTTGGAAATAGTGTTTAGTGATTTAATATTACTTTTCATATCTTTTTTTAAATTTGAAATTCAGTTGTCAGGACAAAGTAGCAATACATAAGATGGGCCAGGACCATAGACTTTGATAGACATATAATTTATGTATCTGTGTCATGATGGCATCTGACAGCATGGGCAGCACCATTGAGGCCATCTACATCCTGAAATAGTTAATTTTCTTCTTCACAAGTCAAATTCATTGGCTGATCCTATGATGCCAACCGGCTCATCCGGAGGGTGAAAAAAATGGCGCAAGTCCTCAATGGTGCTGCCCATGCTAACACAGGCTGTTGGCTACCAGAGGACTCCATATAACTCCATGGACAGGTTTGGTTTGGTTTAAATTATGAATCATTTAAAGGATAAGCTAACTGGTGGAAGGAAACTCTAGCCCATGTTTACATCAATTAAATGTTGTTGTTTTTACTTTCACTTGTATTTGTAAGAAGAATCAAGTACCTTTTATCTGACATGAAGTCATGGCACCTTTGACATGTTATGTTTATGTAATATTAAAATGTATCACTGACTAACCCCTTCAAATAGGGTTAATAAAAACCGCTGCAAAACATATGCAATACAACACTTCTTCACAAATCTATCAGTTCACAGTCAGCGTTTGTGTCTGTGTGCACACCTTTCTGTTCAGCCAAAGAAGATTTTCTGGTTTATCTTTAAGAAGAGACTGCATTCCAGAGAGGTGTTTGTTCGGTTTCTCAAGCCTGATGATAGTTGTCCACAGACACGCACATCCTTACTCTGTAAACATGCCCCTCTTTACCTCTTCCAAAGATAGATTTTTTTATTTGAGTAAGTTTTGCAGTCAAAAATATCAGTATAGTTTTAGTTTTTAATGTTTTTATTTTTTCTCGGCTTAATAGTCAAGTTTAGTTAGTTTTTACTTACTATAATAACCTTGGTACCTCTGTATTGAGTGGGGGTGTCACCTATTATAACTTGGTTACTTCCTGTTTCAGCTCAGCAGAAGCTGGATTTCTGCATCGCCGCTGGGATGCAGTACACTGTGGGAGACAAGTGCAAGGTACGGTGTATGTGTGAGTTCTTCACTCCACTGACTGTTTTGTGTGGAAGCTCTCTGATAGTGTATTTGTTCTGCCCCGCCCCCTCTAGGTTCGCCTTGACAATGGTGGCCGTTACTATGGCGCCTACATCCAGGAAGTGTCGCCTGACAACGGGCCCGTCACTGTCTTCATAGAGGAACTGGGCAAGAAGTAGGTCATATCTTTTATATTGTCTTTTATCTGCTTTACTCTGTAATGTTTTACATTATCTTTGTTCTCTGCTTTACTCTGTCATGTTTTACATTATCTTTGTTCTCTGCTTTACTCTGTCATGTTTTACATTATCTTTGTTCTCCGCTTTACTCTGTCATGATTTACATTATCCTTGTTCTCTGCTTTACTCTGTCATGTTTTACATTATCCTTGTTCTCCGCTTTACTCTGTCATGTTTTACATTATCCTTGTTCTCTGCTTTACTCTGTCATGTTTTACATTATCCTTGTTCTCTGCTTTACTCTGTCATGTTTTACATTATCCTTGTTCTCTGCTTTACTCTGTCATGTTTTACATTATCCTTGTTCTCTGCTTTACTCTGTCATGTTTTACATTATCCTTGTTCTCTGCTTTACTCTTGGTCTGCTTTTTTTTTTTGTAATACTAATGTGTGTGTGTCCGTCCAGACGCTCTGTGTCCCTCTGGAACCTGCGCCCCCCCACAGACGAGACGCTGTCCTGGAGCACGGTGGCCCGAGACGGAAAGAGACTGAACAACAGCTCCACTCCACACTCTGGTATGGACCCTAACCCTGTCCCCTAGCCACTAACTTGTTGAAATCTCTTGCATATTCCCAACAGTGTTTTGGAATAACCTTTTCCTTCTCTGGAATCGAGAGCAATCCGTCTTTGATCGATCTCTCTTGTGTTTGAGAATATATTTGTTTTAGAATGAGCTGTGTTCTGTTGTTGAACACTCCAACTCTTCTCTCTCTCTCTCTCTCTCTCTCTCCAGAGTGGGAGGGCAGGGGAGGAGGGAGGAGGTCCGGGAAGCCTTCGCTGTCGGCAAAGCTGCCTGTCTCCCAGGCAAAAGGCCCCGCCCACAGCGGTGGGCGTGGTGTCCAGATGCAGCACTCTTGGCCCCCGCAGGCCACCGTAGAGGAAGGAGGAGTCAGGAGCACCCCCCACCTCACCCCCAGGTCTGTCTGAACCCCAATACTAAACTTTTACACAGAGATCTTAGCTCAACCACTAGCTGCAGTAGGGTTACAGTGCATTCGGAAAGTATTTAGAACCCTTGACTTTTTACACGTTTTGATATGTTACAGCCTTATTCTAAAATTGATTTAATTATTTTTTTCCTTATCAATATTCACACAATACCCCATTATGACAAACTAAAAGAATGTTTGCAAATGTTTAAAAAAACAGATTTAAGTAAGTATTCAGACCCTTCACTCAGTACTTTATTAAGTATTCAGACCCTTCACTCAGTACTTTATTAAGTATTCAGACCCTTCACTCAGTACTTTATTAAGTATTCAGACCCTTCACTCAGTACTTTATTAAGTATTCAGACCCTTCACTCAGTACTTTATTAAGTATTCAGACCCTTCACTCAGTACTTTAAGTATTCAGACCCTTTACTCAGTACTTTATTAAGTATTCAGACCCTTCACTCAGTACTTTGTTAAGTATTCAGACCCTTTACTCAGTACTTTGTTGAAGCACCTTTGGCAGGGATTACAGCCTTGAGTCTTCTTGGGTATGACACTACAGGCTCGGTAAACCTGTATTTGGAGAGTTTCTCCCATTCTTCTCTGCATATCCTCTCAAGCTCTGTCAGGTTGGATGGGGAGCGTTGCTGCACAGCTATTTTCAGGTCTCTCCAGAGATGTTAGATCAGGTTCAAGTCCGGGCTCTGGCTTGGCCACTCAAGGACATTCAGAGACTTGTCCCGAAGCCACTCCTGCGTTTTCTTGGCTGTGTGCTTAGGGTCGTTGTCCTGTTGGAAGTCTGAGGTCCTGAGCGCTCTGGTGCAAGGTTTTTTTTCTCTCTGTACTTTGCTCCGTTTATTTTTGCCTCGATTCTGACTAGTCTCCCAGTCCCTGCCGCTGAAAAACATCACCACAGCATGATGCTGCCACCACCATGCTTCACTGCAGGGATGGTGCCAGGTTTCCTCCAGACGTGACGCTTGGCATTCACACCAGAGAATCTTGTATCTCATGGTCTGACAGTCCTTTAGGTGCCTTTTGCAAACTCCAGCAGGCTGTCATGTGCCTTTAACTGAAGTGGACTAAAGAAAATGTAACATTGTTAGTTTGATATATGTAGACTCATATGGTGCTGGAGATAATGAATTAGTGTATGAATATGTTAAGTGGTGAAGTGCCCCTTTAACTGTATCATTATTAACTGTGTTAGGAGGTCCTCCTCCTGCTCTGTGTCAGAAGCAGCAGCAGTAGCAGCATTTGGTCTATCAGATGCACAGCGTCTGGCCAGAGAGGAGGAACAGAGGGACCTAGCCCTCCTGGAGATAGAACTACGGGACGAGAGAAGCTTCCCTGCACTGGGGGTGAGGAGGCCTGTGTCAGTGTTGGGGTGTGCACATGTTTCTTTATTAAGACTATACTAAAACCATGATTAACTTCTCTCTCTGTCTCTCCCCTCGCTCTCTGTGTCTCTCCCCTCGCTCTCTGTGTCTCTCCCCTCGCTCTCTGTCTCTCCCCCCTCGCTCTCTGTCTCTCCCCCCTCGCTCTCTGTCTCTCCCCCCTCGCTCTCTGTCTCTCCCCCCTCGCTCTCTGTCTCTCTCCCCTCGCTCTCTGTGTCTCTCCCCTCGCTCTCTGTCTCTCCCCCCTCGCTCTCTGTCTCTCCCCCCTCGCTCTCTGTCTCTCCCCCCTCGCTCTCTGTCTCTCCCCCCTCGCTCTCTGTCTCTCCCCCCTCGCTCTCTGTCTCTCCCCCCTCGCTCTCTGTCTCTCCCCCCTCGCTCTCTGTCTCTCCCCCCTCGCTCTCTGTCTCTCCCCCCTCGCTCTCTGTCTCTCCCCCCTCGCTCTCTGTCTCTCCCCCCTCGCTCTCTCTCTCCCCCCTCGCTCTCTGTCTCTCCCCCCTCGCTCTCTGTCTCTCCCCCCTCGCTCTCTGTCTCTCTCCCCCCTCGCTCTCTGTCTCTCTCCCCCCTCGCTCTCTGTCTCTCTCCCCCCTCGCTCTCTGTCTCTCTCCCCTCGCTCTCTGTCTCTCTCCCCTCGCTCTCTGTCTCTCTCCCCTCGCTCTCTGTCTCTCTCCCCTCGCTCTCTCTCTCTCCCCTCGCTCTCTGTCTCTCTCCCCTCGCTCTCTGTCTCTCTCCCCTCGCTCTCTGTCTCTCTCCCCTCGCTCTCTGTCTCTCTCCCCTCGCTCTCTGTCTCTCTCCCCTCGCTCTCTGTCTCTCCCCTCGCTCTCTGTCTCTCTCCCCTCGCTCTCTGTCTCTCTCCCCTCGCTCTCTGTCTCTCCCCTCGCTCTCTGTCTCTCCCCTCGCTCTCTGTCTCTCCCCTCGCTCTCTGTCTCTCCCCTCGCTCTCTGTCTCTCCCCTCGCTCTCTGTCTCTCCCCTCGCTCTCTGTCTCTCTCCCCTCGCTCTCTGTCTCTCTCCCCTCGCTCTCTGTCTCTCTCCCCTCGCTCTCTGTCTCTCTCCCCTCGCTCTCTGTCTCTCTCCCCTCGCTCTCTGTCTCTCTCCCCTCGGGCTCCCCTCGGTCTCTCCCCCTGTCTCTGTCTCTCTCTCTCCCCCCTCCCCTGTCTCTCCCCTGTCTCTCTGTCTCTGTCTCCTCTCTCTCTGTCTTCCTCTCTCCCTAGGTGGTGTCTAATGCCATTGAGGAAAGGGGGAAGAAGACAGGCAGAGGGATGGTGAGCTATATACTATTACTACTACATACTAGTACATACTATTACAACGACATACTAGTACATACTATTACTACGACATACTAGTACATACTATTACTACGACATACTATTACTACTATATACTATTACTACTACATAATAGTACATACTATTACTACGACGTAATAGTACATACTATTACTACGACATACTAGTACATACTATTACTATTACATACTAGTACATATTATTACTACTATATACTATTACTACTACATAATAGTACATACTATTACTATGACATATTACTACATACTATTACTACTACATACTATTACTACTACAACATACTATTACTACTACATACTATTACTATGACATACTATTACTACGACATACTACATACCATAGCTACTACGTACTACTACATACTATTATTACTACATACTATTACTACCACATACTGCTACATACTATTACTAGTACATACTATTACTGCTACATGCTACTACATACTATTACTACGACATACTATAACTACTACGTACTACTACATACTATTACTACCACATACTATTGCTACCACATACTATTACTACTACAAATTACTATTACTACTACATACTATTACTACTACATATTACTATTACTACCACATACTGCTACATACTATTACTAGTACATACTATTACTGCTACATGCTACTACATACTATTACTACGACATACTATAACTACTACGTACTACTACATACTATTACTACCACATACTATTACTACCACATACTATTACTACTACATACTATTACTACTACATACTATTACTACGACATATTAGTACATACTATTACTACTACATACTATTACTATGACATACTATTACTACAACATACTATTACTACTACATACTATTACTATGACATACTATTACTACGACATATTAGTACATACTATTACTACTACATACTATTACTATGACATACTATTACTACGACATACTACATACCATAGCTACTACGTACTACTACATACTATTATTACTACATACTATTACTACCACATACTGCTACATACTATTACTAGTACATACTATTACTGCTACATGCTACTACATACTATTACTACGACATACTATAACTACTACGTACTACTACATACTATTACTACCACATACTATTGCTACCACATACTATTACTACTACATATTACTATTACTACTACATACTATTACTACTACATATTACTATTACTACCACATACTGCTACATACTATTACTAGTACATACTATTACTGCTACATGCTACTACATACTATTACTACGACATACTATAACTACTACGTACTACTACATACTATTACTACCACATACTATTACTACTACATACTATTACTACTACATATTACTATTACTATGACATACTAACTACTACGTACTACTACATATTATTACTACTACATACTATTACTACTACATACTATTAATATGACATACTACATACTATTACTACTACATACTATGACATACTATTACTATGACATACTACATACTATAACTACTACGTACTACTACATACTATTACTACATCATATTACTACTACATACTATAACTACTACGTACTACTACATCATATTACTACATCATATTACTATAACTACTACGTACTACTACATCATATTACTACTACACAATACATTATATTATTACTACTACATACTATTACTACTACTACTTCATCTCTTTCTTCTCTCTCTCTTACCCTTTTCTCCTCTCTCTTCTCCTCTCTTCTCCTCCCTTCTCTTCTCCTCCTCTTCTTCTCCTCTCTCTTCTCTTCTCCTCTCTTCTCCTCCTCTTCTCCTCCTCTTCTTCTCCTCTCTCTTACCCTTTTCTTCTTCTCTCTTCTTCTCCCCTCTTCTTCTCCTCTCTTCTCCTCACTTCCCCTTTCTCTCTTCCCCTCTTCTACTCTCTCTCTTACCCTTCTCTTCTTCTCCCCTCTCTTCTTCTCCTCTCTCTTCTTCTTCTCCCCTCTTCTTCTTCTCTCTCTCCTTCTCCTCTCTCTTCTTCCCCTCTCTTCTTCCCCTCTTCTTCCCCTCTCTTCTTCCCCTCTCTTCTTCCCCTCTCTTCTTCCCCTCTCTTCTTCTCCTCTCTCTTCTTCTTCTCCCCTCTTCTTCTTCTCTCTCTCCTTCTCCTCTCTCTTCTTCCCCTCTCTTCTTCCCCTCTCTTCTTCCCCTCTCTTCTTCCCCTCTCTCTTTCCCCTCTCTCTTCTCTCCTCTCTCTTCTTCCCCTCTCTCTTCTTCCCCTCTCTCTTCTCTCTTCTCCTCTTCCTCACTCTCCTTCCTCACTCTCCTCTTCCTCTCTCTCTCTACATATTAATACTACTACTACGTGTGTATGTTTGACACTAATCTTTACCTGTTGTTTTTTGTAGAGGAGATCAACAGGGGACGAGGAGAGGAAGACACCATCGCCTCCTACCTCTAACCTTCCTCTTACCCCTAACCTTCCTCTTACCTCTAACCTTCCTCTTACCTCTAACCTTCCTCTTACCTCTAACCTTCCTCTTACCCCTAACCTTCCTCTTACCCCTAACCTTCCTCTTACCTCTAACCTTCCTCCTACTTCTAACCTTCCTCCTACTTCTAACCTTCGTACTACTTCTAACCTTCGTACTACCCCTACTCCTACCACTAATACTCCTAATGCGCCTCATTCAATCACTCCTTCTGTTCCTCCTGCTCCATCCACCACTACTCCTTCTGTTCCTCCTGCTCCATCCACCACTACTCCTTCTGTTCCTCCTGCTCCATCCACCACTACTCCTTCTGTTCCTCCTGCTCCATCCACCACAACTCCTTCTGTACCTCCTGCTCCATCCACCACAACTCCTTCTGTTCCTCCTGCTCCATCCACCACAACTCCTTCTGTTCCTCCTGCTCCATCCACCACAACTCCTTCTGTACCTCCTGCTCCATCCACCACAACTCCTTCTGTACCTCCTGCTCCATCCACCACTACTCCGTCTGTACCTCCTGCTCCATCCACCACTACTCCGTCTGTACCTCCTGCTCCATCCACCACTACTCCGTCTGTTCCTCCTGCTCCATCCACCACTACTCCGTCTGTTCCTCCTGCTCCATCCACCACTACTCCGTCTGTTCCTCCTGCTCCATCCACCACTACTCCGTCTGTTCCTCCTGCTCCATCCACCACTACTCCGTCTGTACCTCCTGCTCCATCCACCACCCCCTTCCATACCTCTGTCAACCCCTGGTCTAAACCACACTCCACTGTACCTGCTGCCCCCCTCCCTGTGTCTCGGGTTTTAACTGCCCCCCCTCTGGTGACCTCTGTGCCCAACATTGGGATCCAATCCCCCCAGACACTACAGACTGTCCCTTTCACCCCCTCCTCTCTCAATCTCACCAACTCTTCCCTCCCTCTAACCCCCACCTATCTCCAACCCCCCAGCTCTCTTCCTCAATCTGGCCACCCCCAACCCTCGCTACCCCTCTCCTCTTTTCCCCTGGATCCTTCATCCTGTGAGTTCTCCTCATCCTCAGCCTTCCCCCCAGGTAAGATCGTAAGGTGTTCTACTATGTTCAATTGATCCACTCACCTTTTTTCTGTGACCTAATAAAGAAGTGATTAGTTTAGTTTAATTCTCAATGCTGCCACTTGAATATAATTGTCTCTCCTCTTACCTTCTGTAAGTGGAAGCACCCTTAGTCTCCTGGGTCACGGACTACCTGACCGGTAGGCCACAATTTGTGTGACTACAGAGCTGTGTGTCAGAATGGGCAGTTAGCAACACAGGGGCCCCCCAGGGAACGGTCCTGTCCCCCTTCCTGTTCACCCTCTACACCTCAGACTTCAGATATAACTCTGAAACATGCCACCTACAGAAGTTCTCGGATGACTCTGCTATTGTAGGGTGCATCAGGGGTGGGCAGGAGGAGGAGTACAGGAGCACAATCAGTGACTTTGTGTTGTGGTGTGAGCAGAACCACCTTCAGCTCAACATCAGCATAAATTTCAGTGGTGTGCTGGGGCGCCAACATTAAAGCCGGTGATGCTTCTCTGGTAAATAAGCTGATCAGGAAGGCTAGCTCTGTTCTGAGGATTAGCCTTGACACTCTAGAGGAGGTGGCGGAGAGAAGGATCCTGGCCAAACTGCTGGCCATCATGGACAACGTCACCCACCCTCTGCATGCCATGGTTATGACGCAGAGGAGCATCTTCAGTCACAGACTGATCCCACCACGGTGTGCCAGAGAGCGCTACAGGAGGTCCTTCCTGCCGGCGGCTATTAGACTATTTAATGCCTCACCGGGGTGCCGTGCCGTCGGCAACATAGACCTGGAACTGTTGGGGTGCTAGGACCTAGTTTAACAATTATGCATCCATCCGTGAGTAACTCTGGTCTGTAATCACTCATTCACTCAGGACCTATTTATTCATACAGGTCTGTATATACATACTCATGTACAGTTGTTATATTATATCACATGCAATATTGTAAGTAATTCTTGGACCTAACTTACGTAGTCATTCACTCAGGAATGCATATTAGTATCCTGTCAGTTGCACCTTTTCTCATTGCTTTTAGTATATCGAATGTGCAATACGTGCAGTTATCTGTAATTAAACCCTGCGCACTAAGGACTGTATTTTAAGGGAATTACTATTATTACCCCAAATGATATCATACACACATTTAGCTATTAAAGTATCTCTTCCTGTCATTTACCTGTACAGTTTATGTAACCATGCAAATATTCACTTTCCTGTAAATATAACTGTATACCTAACTGTACAGCTAATTTAACCATACAAAATATTCACTTACCTGTTCATTTAACCAGAATGTATATTAAGTAAACTATTATTACCCTCGCTCATATCATACGCATTTTTAGCTACTGAAGTATTTCTCTGCCATCGACCTGTATAGTATAGTTAACCATGCAAATATTTTGTATTTATTTATATAAACTTGCAATATTTGTATAATTTGTTCACCTAACACTCTTTTTAATGTATAGTGTAGTATCACTCATACTATGCAATGTCTTTTTATAGCTTTTTGCATTCCAGTCTTCTTGTATTTGTATACTTTTTCATACTGCTGCTCTATGTATCAGGTATCGTGTATCTGTCCTTTGTGTATTTCGTTGTGGCATTTTGCACCTGCCCTGTGTTTTTCGTTGCTGCTTGACAAAGAAATTTCTCCTCGTGGATCAATAATCTATCTACAGTTGAGGTCGGAAGTTTACATACACCTTAACCAAATACATTTAAACTCAGTTTTTCACAATTCCTGACATTTAATCCTAGTAAAAATTCCCTGTCTTAGGTCAGTTAGGATCACCACTTTATTTTAAGAATGTGAAATGTCAGAATAATAGTAGAGAGAATGATTTATTTCAGCTTTTATTTCTTTCATCACATTCCCAGTGGGTCAGAAGTTTACATACACTCAATTAGTATTTGGTAGCATTGCCTTTAAATTGTTGAACTTGGGTCAAACGTTTTGGGTAGCCTTCCACAAGCTTCCCACAATAAGTTGGGTGAATTTTGGCCCATTCCTCCTGACAGTACTGGTGTAACTGAGTCAGGTTTTGTAGGCCTCCTTGCTCACACACGCTTTTTCAGTTCTGCCCACAAATGTTCTATAGGATTGAGGTCAGGGCTTTGTGATGGCCACTCCAATACCTTGACTTTGTTGTCCTTAAGCCATTTTGCCACAGCTTTGAAGTATGCTTGGGGTCATTGTCTATTTGGAAGACCCATTTGCGACCAAGCTTTTAACTTCCTGACTGATGTCTTGAGATGTTGCTTCAATATATCCACATCATTTTCCTTCCTCATGATGCCATCTATTTTGTGAAGTGCACCAGTCCCTCCTGCAGCAAAGCACCCCCACAACATGATGCTGCCACCCCCGTGCTTCACGGTTGGGATGATGTTCTTCGGCTTGCAAGCCTCCCCCTTTTTCCTCCAAACATAACGATGGTCATTATGGCCAAACAGTTCTATTTTTGTTACATCAGACCAGAGGACATTTCTCCAAAAAGTACGATGTCCCCATGTGCAGTTGCAAACCGTAGTCTGGCTTTTTTATGGCAGTTTTGGAGCAGTGGCTTCTTCTTTGCTGAGCGGCCTTTCAGGTTATGTCGATATAGGACTCGTTTTACTGTGGATATAGATACTTTTGTACCTGTTTCCTCCAGAATCTTCAAGGTCCTTTGCTGTTGTTCTGGGATTGATTTGCACTTTTCGCACCGAAGTACGTTCATCTCTAAGAGACAGAAGGCGTCTCCTTCCTGAGCGGTATGACGGCTGCGTGGTCCCATGGTGTTTATACTTGCGTACTATTGTTTGTACAGATGAACGTGGTACCTTCAGGCGTTTGGAAATTGATCCCAAGGATAAACCAGACTTGTGGGGTCTTGGCTGATTTCTTTAGATTTTCCCATGATGTCGAGCAAAGATGCACTGAGTTTGAAGGTAGGCCTTGAAATACATCGACAGGTACACCTCCAATTGACTCAAATGATGAGCCTATCAGAAGATTCTAAAGCCATGACATCATTTTCTGGAATTTTCAAGCTATTTTATAGCCAGTCAACTTAGTGTATGTAAACTGTGATAAAGTGAATTATAAGTGAAATAATTTGTCTGTAAACAATTGTTGGAAGAATTACTTGTGTCATGTACAAAGTAGATGTCCTAACCAACTTGCCAAAACTATAGTTTGTTAACATGAAATCTGTGGAGTGGTTGAAAAATGAGTTTTAATGACTTCAACCTAAGTTTATGTAAACTTCCGACTTCAACTGTATCTATCTATCTATCTTATCTATAGGTTTATCTCACATGGGTGTCCCCTCCCTCCCCCCCGGGCTCTCCCCAGCTCCCCTCCAACCCCAGACTGTCACCCAGCCCCCCCTGTCGTTCCACCAGCTGGCTCATCTCTACCAAGACCCTCTGTTCCCAGGGTTTCCTTTGTCTGACAAGGAAGAGATGGTCCAGACACCCCCATACTCTTATATAAACACTGGAGAGGACCTGCCACGAGGTGAGTTGGCTAAAGATATTATTTAAAGCTGAAGATCTTTGTAGCCTGAACAATCTTAAGCTGATTCATTTATGGGGGATCTTAACGTATCAATCCATATTTATGGGGGGGATCTTAACGTATCAATCCATATTTATGGGGGGGATCTTAACGTATCAATCCATATTTATGGGGGGGATCTTAACGTATCAATCCATATTTATGGGGGGGATCTTAACGTATCAATCCATATTTATGGGGGGGATCTTAACGTATCAATCCATATTTATGGGGGGGATCTTAACGTATCAATCCATATTTATGGGGGGGATCTTAACGTATCAACTCGTGATCTATGGGGATCTTAATGTATCAACTCGTGATCTATGGGGATCTTAATGTATCAACTCGTGATCTATGGGGATCTTAACGTATCAACTCGTGATCTATGGGGATCTTAACGTATCAACTCGTGATCTATGGGGATCTTAACGTATCAACTCGTGATCTATGGGGATCTTAATGTATCAACTCGTGATCTATGGGGATCTTAATGTATCAACTCGTGATCTATGGGGATCTTAATGTATCAACTCGTGATCTATGGGGATTGTTGTGTACATGTTTTTTTTAGGGTGTAGATCAGCTTTAATATTGCAGATTGTAGCTTCCATAAATCTAATTGTCTGCATCATTTCCAATCCCCCTAACCCTACCTCCCCTCCCCTAACCCTACCTCCCCTCCCCTAACCCTACCTCCCCTCCCCTAACCCTACCGCCCCTCCCCTAACCCTACCGCCCCTCCCCTAACCCTACCTCCCCTCCCCTAACCCTACCTCCCCTCCTCTAACCCTACCGCCCCTCCCCTAACCCTACCGCCCCTCCCCTAACCCTACCTCCCCTAACCCTACCGCCCCTCCCCTAACCCTACCTCCCCTCCCCTAACCCTACCTCCCCTAACCCTACCTCCCCTCCCCTAACCCTACCGCCCCTCCCCTAACCCTACCTCCCCTCCCCTAACCCTACCTCCCCTCCCCTCCCCTATCCTAACTCTACCTCCCCTCCCCTAACCCTACCTCCCCTCCCCTATCCTAACTCTACCTCCCCTCCCCTAACCCTACCGCCCCTCCCCTAACCCTACCGCCCCTCCCCTAACCCTACCGCCCCTCCCCTAACCCTACCGCCCCTCCCCTAACCCTACCTCCCCTCCCCTAACCCTTTTGTTTGTTTTTAGCCCCATCCTTCAGCTCCACTCAACCCCTCCCATCTATCTCCGAACACCATCCAGTCCCATCCTTCAGCTCCACTAAATCCCTCCCATCTATCTCTGAACACCATCCAGCCCCATCCTTCAGCTCCTCTCAACCCCTCCCATCTATCTCTGAACACCATCCAGTCCCATCCTTCAGCTCCACTCAACCCCTCCCATCTATCTCTGAACACCATCCAGTCCCATCCTTCAGCTCCACTCAACCCCTCCCATCTATCTCTGAACACCATCCAGCCCCATCCTTCAGCTCCTCTCAACCCCTCCCATCTCTCCCTGAACACCATCCAGTCCCATCCTTCAGCTCCTCTCAACCCCTCCCATCTCTCTATTTGCAATATCTTCCCACTGTGCTGTGATGTTTCACAAAAGCTCTGAACCTTTCTATTAGATTCTACAGATTTGTAATTTAAAGATACATTTTTAGTGAGTATTATTATATAATAGATTGATTGACTTTATCTAATGTTGGTGTTTAATTCTTCTGGGCCGACAGACAGGTTCCTTATTTTCTCCTCCTTCCTCTTCCTCTTCCATGTTAGTGGTGATGCTGCCATTAGTTGGTTGTAGTTTGAGCAGACTGTTCCATATATTTTTGTTAGCTGCATGTGTGACATAACTCCACCAGTCCTGTTTATGATTTAATTTACAAATATTATACTTGTTTTTATTTTTTTATATATATATACAATTATATTGGTTTTTTTTAATCCGTTTTTTTTTTCTAATATTATATTAGTCTTTTCTGGAGGATTAAAACTGAAATTGCATCCAACTTTCTACGACTTGTTTTAAAAATGAGGATATTTTGGAGAGAGGTTGTAATGAGAAGAAAGGAGAAAAGGCCATTGTTGAACATGGTGAGACATTCTAACTAATCTACTGGAGAACCAGTTAGGATCTAAGTAGAACTGTTGTCTGACTGAAGCCTTTAGTGAGAGGTTCAATGCTTTAATATTGAATAGTTTCTGCCCTTTGAGTTCATATTCATTATATAAATAGGCCTGTTTAATTTTGTCTGACTTGCCATTCCAAATAAAATGTAATATTTTTTGCTCATATAATTTAACTAACTGTTCACCAGGTAACTAAAGAGATAATCAGGGGATTTTTATCCAGAATACAGTTATTTACCTTTCCATGCTAACAGTATACCGAGTATCTCCACATCCCTGTCAGACCATTATATTGGTCAACTACACAGTAATGTAAAAGTTGTCTTTTTTTGTGATCCAATACATAATATAGTACACTTATCATCATTTGGTTGTAATCCAGAAAGGTTAGAACAAGTATCTATATCCTCTGAGGCTGTGGATTTAAAAGATCATTAGTCATCAGCGTACAATGACACCTCTCTCTGTCTACCTTGATGTCTAATTACACACTCTCTCTGTCTACCTTGATGTCTAATTACACTCTCTCTGTCTACCTTGATGTCTAATTACACTCTCTCTCTGTCTACCTTGATGTCTAATTACACACTCTCTCTGTCTACCTTGATGTCTAATTACACTCTCTCTGTCTACCTTGATGTCTAATTACACTCTCTCTCTGTCTACCTTGATGTCTAATTACACGGGCTATCTGTCTACCTTGATGTCTAATTACACTCTCTCTCTCTGTCTACCTTGATGTCTAATTACACACTCTCTCTGTCTACCTTGATGTCTAATTACACTCTCTCTCTGTCTACCTTGATGTCTAATTACACTCTCTCTGTCTACCTTGATGTCTAATTACACTCTCTCTGTCTACCTTGATGTCTAATTACACTCTCTCTCTCTGTCTACCTTGATGTCTAATTACACACTCTCTCTGTCTACCTTGATGTCTAATTACACGGGCTATCTGTCTACCTTGATGTCTAATTACACGGGCTATCTGTCTACCTTGATGTCTAATTACACTCTCTCTCTCTGTCTACCTTGATGTCTAATTACACACTCTCTCTGTCTACCTTGATGTCTAATTACACTCTCTCTCTCTGTCTACCTTGATGTCTAATTACACTCTCTCTCTGTCTACCTTGATGTCTAATTACACACTCTCTCTGTCTACCTTGATGTCTAATTACACTCTCTCTGTCTACCTTGATGTCTAATTACACTCTCTCTCTCTGTCTACCTTGATGTCTAATTACACTCTCTCTCTCTGTCTACCTTGATGTCTAATTACACTCTCTCTCTGTCTACCTTGATGTCTAATTACACTCTCTCTCTGTCTACCTTGATGTCTAATTACACACTCTCTCTGTCTACCTTGATGTCTAATTACACTCTCTCTCTGTCTACCTTGATGTCTAATTACACTCTCTCTCTCTGTCTACCTTGATGTCTAATTACACTCTCTCTCTGTCTACCTTGATGTCTAATTACACTCTCTCTCTGTCTACCTTGATGTCTAATTACACTCTCTCTCTGTCTACCTTGATGTCTAATTACACACTCTCTCTGTCTACCTTGATGTCTAATTACACACTCTCTCTGTCTACCTTGATGTCTAATTACACAGGCTATCTGTCTACCTTGATGTCTAATTACACACTCTCTCTGTCTACCTTGATGTCTAATTACACTCTCTCTCTGTCTACCTTGATGTCTAATTACACTCTCTCTCTGTCTACCTTGATGTCTAATTACACACTCTCTCTGTCTACCTTGATGTCTAATTACACACTCTCTCTGTCTACCTTGATGTCTAATTACACACTCTCTCTGTCTACCTTGATGTCTAATTACACTCTCTCTCTCTGTCTACCTTGATGTCTAATTACACTCTCTCTCTCTGTCTACCTTGATGTCTAATTACACTCTCTCTCTCTGTCTACCTTGATGTCTAATTACACTCTCTCTCTCTGTCTACCTTGATGTCTAATTACACTCTCTCTCTCTGTCTACCTTGATGTCTAATTACACTCTCTCTCTCTGTCTACCTTGATGTCTAATTACACTCTCTCTCTCTGTCTACCTTGATGTCTAATTACACTCTCTCTCTCTGTCTACCTTGATGTCTAATTACACTCTCTCTCTGTCTACCTTGATGTCTAATTACACTCTCTCTCTGTCTACCTTGATGTCTAATTACACTCTCTCTCTCTGTCTACCTTGATGTCTAATTACACTCTCTCTCTCTGTCTACCTTGATGTCTAATTACACTCTCTCTCTGTCTACCTTGATGTCTAATTACACACTCTCTCTGTCTACCTTGATGTCTAATTACACACTCTCTCTGTCTACCTTGATGTCTAATTACACACTCTCTCTGTCTACCTTGATGTCTAATTACACACTCTCTCTGTCTACCTTGATGTCTAATTACACACTCTCTCTGTCTACCTTGATGTCTAATTACACACTCTCTCTGTCTACCTTGATGTCTAATTACACTCTCTCTCTCTGTCTACCTTGATGTCTAATTACACTCTCTCTCTCTGTCTACCTTGATGTCTAATTACACTCTCTCTCTCTGTCTACCTTGATGTCTAATTACACTCTCTCTCTGTCTACCTTGATGTCTAATTACACTCTCTCTCTGTCTACCTTGATGTCTAATTACACTCTCTCTCTGTCTACCTTGATGTCTAATTACACTCTCTCTCTGTCTACCTTGATGTCTAATTACACTCTCTCTCTGTCTACCTTGATGTCTAATTACACTCTCTCTCTGTCTACCTTGATGTCTAATTACACTCTCTGTCTGTCTACCTTGATGTCTAATTACACTCTCTCTCTGTCTACCTTGATGTCTAATTACACTCTCTCTCTGTCTACCTTGATGTCTAATTACACTCTCTCTCTCTGTCTACCTTGATGTCTAATTACACTCTCTCTCTCTGTCTACCTTGATGTCTAATTACACTCTCTCTCTCTGTCTACCTTGATGTCTAATTACACGGGCTATCTGTCTACCTTGATGTCTAATTACACTCTCTCTCTCTGTCTACCTTGATGTCTAATTACACTCTCTCTCTGTCTACCTTGATGTCTAATTACACTCTCTCTCTACAGATGTGAACATCTTGAGGTTTTTCTTCAACCTTGGTGTGAAGGTAAAGACCTAACTACAGTGCCTAACAGCGTTAAGAAGTGTCTATATATACAGTACACTGCTGACCAACACACTTCTACTATTTCCCCTCTCCTCCAGGCATTCACCAACCCCATGTGGCCCCCCCACTCTTATATCCTCCCTCTTCACCAGGCCTACAGCATGCAGCCTAAACTACCCTCAGTCTCCATCTCCCCTTCCCACTGGTACCCCTCCCACACCCCCACTGCAACCCAGGAAGGGTACGGACACCCCCACCCTCAGTACCCCCCCTCAGGTTTGGGGGGCCTCCATCTGCATGACCCCCTCCAGGGAACAACCCCCCAATCAGCTCCAGAGCCTCCCCAGCATATGGAGCTCCGATACAGGCAGGATGGCCGTTCCGCCCTGGGGTACCTTTCCAACCCCCACCTTCACCCCCACCCTGCCACAACCCAACCCATGCCGCTCCAGGCCCGTATGGGTGGCTCTCTACCCTGGTGTAGTAACGTTACCCCACAACCCAACTCCTACACTGGGGCTGGGATATGCTCTGTACCCACACCCCTGACACAATTCCCTCCACAAGCACCCCAACCTGCACCTCCCAACCAGTACCCTCCTGCACCCCAATCCTCTTTCCACACCTCCCAACCTCAGCCCTACCCTCCAGCTCCAGATACCACCCCCCACTCCATTCCCTCTGTACCCCAGTACCCCTCAGCCTCTCTCGGGTATCCCACTCAAAGGATGCCCAGTGGGAACCAGACCCAGGGCCCGCTGAACCCTCACCCCGCCAGCGGTGCCTCTTCCCTGGGTATGAGGTCCAGCCACAGCCCCATGGAGAACCATAATGCTAATACTACCTCTGTTATCAATATTACCACTGCTGCTGCTACTACATTGTCTAGTACTACTGCTGCCAACACAGAGAGAGGTGAGTGCTGAGAGGATTTCAAGTTAAACACGGTCTCTCCCTTTACTAACAGAGAGAGGGGACAGACTATTAGAACTGGGCTATATGGACTATCATGATAAATTGACTGAATGATATCCAGAAATAGAACGATATGTTTAACGTTTATTTGCACCACAGTTATTTTGTTGTATTACCCTTAAAACTCTTACTTTGAATGTTGTAGCAATCACCCATATTAGCAAACGTATTTCATTTCAAGCTTTACGTTTCTCTAGTAGGGCCCTTTTGAAGTTATTTATCGTAATCAACGATATCAGCAAAATGTCCAGGATAAGTGGTGGGTTTGGTTGGCCTCTAATGTTGGGTTTATTGTCTCAGCTTTACAGACTGCTCCTGCAGGCTTCACAGACATAGGACAGGGTGACATGAAGATGTCTACCACTCTGCTAGTGAACCTTCCTCTTCCTCCTACTGAGCAGGTAAAAGTCTTGATGGAGCATTAATGGGTCATGGCTAGATGGGCTACAGCTTAGTAACGTATAAAGCTGCATGGTCAGGAAGAATATTAGCATTTTAGCTAACCCATACCCTTTTCCTAATTTGAACCTAATTCTTCTAACCTGCAGCGAAAAGTCAAAACCACAGTAATGTTATTTACATCCTGGGTGTTGTCTAGGTGTAGCTGTTTACCTAGTCATGTAATGGTGTTAAACTAAACCAGACAACCCCATAGTATAATTACCTAGTCTGCTTGTTGTGTGTTCTATGCAAGATAAAGATTCCTCTCGAGGCGCATTCAAGCTGTGAGATGAGGGAGACGTGTATTCTGACAAGCTGTGAGATGAGGGAAACGTGTATTCTGACAAGCTGTGAGATGAGGGAAACGTGTATTCTGACAAGCTGTGAGATGAGGGAAACGTGTATTCTGACAAGCTGTGAGATGAGGGAGACGTGTATTCTGACAAGCTGTGAGATGAGGGAGACATGTATTCTGACAAGCTGTGAGATGAGGGAGACGTGTATTCTGACAAGCTGTGAGATGAGGGAAACGTGTATTCTGACAAGCTGTGAGATGAGGGAAACGTGTATTCTGACAAGCTGTGAGATGAGGGAAACGTGTATTCTGACAAGCTGTGAGATGAGGGAAACGTGTATTCTGACAAGCTGTGAGATGAGGGAAACGTGTATTCTGACAAGCTGTGAGATGAGGGAAACGTGTATTCTGACAAGCTGTGAGATGAGGGAAACGTGTATTCTGACAAGCTGTGAGATGAGGGAAACGTGTATTCTGACAAGCTGTGAGATGAGGGAAACGTGTATTCTGACAAGCTGTGAGATGAGGGAAACGTGTATTCTGACAAGCTGTGAGATGAGGGAAACGTGTATTCTGACAAGCTGTGAGATGAGGGAAACGTGTATTCTGACAAGCTGTGAGATGAGGGAAACGTGTATTCTGACAAGCAGTCCATCTTAATGGTGGGAAACCCTGAAGAGGGGGATCCCAGTTTTCAATTGCTACCACATTTATTTCTCTACTCCTTCAATTGTGGACTTGGCAAGAACGGTTTAGGAGCAGCTGGGCCACAGAGCTCTTAAAGGGGCCACAGAGCTCTTAAAGGGGCCACAGAGCTCTTAAAGGGGCCACAGAGCTCTTAAAGGGGCCACAGAGCTCTTAAAGGGGCAATGACATACTTTGTAATAGAAATATATGTAATAAACTTTTTTGAGTGAATAATAATTAATTATTTGTATATTTATAATAATAATAAATAATACCAATCAGGATGTGGTGTCCAATGGGGTAAATACAGATGGACCAACCCCATGCTTCAGCATCTACATTTTCTAGCCACTATACTGCATCAGTTGGGCTACAGGTTATAATGGTTATTGTTAATAGAACATCTGCTAATAGACCATAGACAGGCTATATGGTCCAATATGTTTAGACCATAGACAGGCTATATGGTCCAATATGTTAAAACCATAGACAGGCTATATGGTCCAATATGGTTAGACCATAGACAGGCTATATGGTCCAATATGTTTAGACCATAGACAGGCTATATGGTCCAATATGTTAAAACCATAGACAGGCTATATGGTCCAATATGTTAAAACCATAGACAGGCTATATGGTCCAATATGTTTAGACCATAGACAGGCTATATGGTCCAATATGTTAAAACCATAGACAGGCTATATGGTCCAATATGTTAAAACCATAGACAGGCTATATGGTCCAATATGTTTAGACCATAGACAGGATATATGGTCCAATATGTTTAGACCATAGACAGGATATATGGTCCAATATGTTAAAACCATAGACAGGCTATATGGTCCAATATGTTAAAACCATAGACAGGATATATGGTCCAATATGTTTAGACCATAGACAGGATATATGGTCCAATATGTTAAAACCATAGACAGGATATATGGTCCAATATGTTAAAACCATAGACAGGCTATATGGTCCAATATGTTAAATCCATAGACAGGCTATATGGTCCAATATGTTAAATCCATAGACAGGCTATATGGTCCAATATGTTAAAACCATAGACAGGCTATATGGTCCAATATGTTAAAACCATAGACGGCTATATGGTCCAATATGTTAAAACCATAGACAGGCTATATGGTCCAATATGTTAAAACCATAGACGGCTATATGGTCCAATATGTTAAAACCATAGACAGGCTATATGGTCCAATATGTTAAAACCATAGACAGGCTATATGGTCCAATATGTTAAAACCATAGACGGCTATATGGTCCAATATGTTAAAACCATAGACAGGCTATATGGTCCAATATGTTAAAACCATAGACAGGCTATATGGTCCAATATGTTAAAACCATAGACAGGCTATATGGTCCAATATGTTAAAACCATAGACGGCTATATGGTCCAATATGTTTAGACCATAGACGGCTATATGGTCCAATATGTTAAAACCATAGACAGGCTATATGGTCCAATATGTTAAAACCATAGACGGCTATATGGTCCAATATGTTAAAACCATAGACAGGCTATATGGTCCAATATGTTAAAACCATAGACAGGCTATATGGTCCAATATGTTAAAACCATAGACGGCTATATGGTCCAATATGTTTAGACCATAGACAGGCTATATGGTCCAATATGTTAAAACCATAGACAGGCTATATGGTCCAATATGTTAAAACCATAGACAGGCTATATGGTCCAATATGTTTAGACCATAGACAGGATATATGGTCCAATATGTTTAGACCATAGACAGGATATATGGTCCAATATGTTAAAACCATAGACAGGCTATATGGTCCAATATGTTAAAACCATAGACAGGATATATGGTCCAATATGTTTAGACCATAGACAGGATATATGGTCCAATATGTTAAAACCATAGACAGGATATATGGTCCAATATGTTAAAACCATAGACAGGCTATATGGTCCAATATGTTAAATCCATAGACAGGCTATATGGTCCAATATGTTAAATCCATAGACAGGCTATATGGTCCAATATGTTAAAACCATAGACAGGCTATATGGTCCAATATGTTAAAACCATAGACGGCTATATGGTCCAATATGTTAAAACCATAGACAGGCTATATGGTCCAATATGTTAAAACCATAGACGGCTATATGGTCCAATATGTTAAAACCATAGACGGCTATATGGTCCAATATGTTAAAACCATAGACAGGCTATATGGTCCAATATGTTAAAACCATAGACAGGCTATATGGTCCAATATGTTAAAACCATAGACGGCTATATGGTCCAATATGTTAAAACCATAGACAGGCTATATGGTCCAATATGTTAAAACCATAGACAGGCTATATGGTCCAATATGTTAAAACCATAGACAGGCTATATGGTCCAATATGTTAAAACCATAGACGGCTATATGGTCCAATATGTTTAGACCATAGACGGCTATATGGTCCAATATGTTAAAACCATAGACGGCTATATGGTCCAATATGTTAAAACCATAGACAGGCTATATGGTCCAATATGTTAAAACCATAGACAGGCTATATGGTCCAATATGTTAAAACCATAGACGGCTATATGGTCCAATATGTTTAGACCATAGACAGGCTATATGGTCCAATATGTTAAAACCATAGACAGGCTATATGGTCCAATATGTTAAAACCATAGACAGGCTATATGGTCCAATATGTTAAAACCATAGACAGGCTATATGGTCCAATATGTTAAAACCATAGACAGGCTATATGGTCCAATATGTTTAGACCATAGACAGGATATATGGTCCAATATGTTAAAACCATAGACAGGCTATATGGTCCAATATGTTAAAACCATAGACAGGCTATATGGTCCAATATGTTAAAACCATAGACGGCTATATGGTCCAATATGTTAAAACCATAGACAGGCTATATGGTCCAATATGTTAAAACCATAGACAGGCTATATGGTCCAATATGTTAAAACCATAGACGGCTATATGGTCCAATATGTTAAAACCATAGACAGGCTATATGGTCCAATATGTTAAAACCATAGACGGCTATATGGTCCAATATGTTAAAACCATAGACGGCTATATGGTCCAATATGTTAAAACCATAGACAGGCTATATGGTCCAATATGTTAAAACCATAGACAGGCTATATGGTCCAATATGTTAAAACCATAGACAGGCTATATGGTCCAATATGTTAAAACCATAGACAGGCTATATGGTCCAATATGTTAAAACCATAGACAGGCTATATGGTCCAATATGTTAAAACCATAGACGGCTATATGGTCCAATATGTTAAAACCATAGACAGGCTATATGGTCCAATATGTTAAAACCATAGACAGGCTATATGGTCCAATATGTTAAAACCATAGACGGCTATATGGTCCAATATGTTAAAACCATAGACAGGCTATATGGTCCAATATGTTAAAACCATAGACAGGCTATATGGTCCAATATGTTAAAACCATAGACAGGCTATATGGTCCAATATGTTAAAACCATAGACAGGCTATATGGTCCAATATGTTAAAACCATAGACGGCTATATGGTCCAATATGTTAAAACCATAGACAGGCTATATGGTCCAATATGTTAAAACCATAGACAGGCTATATGGTCCAATATGTTAAAACCATAGACGGCTATATGGTCCAATATGTTAAAACCATAGACAGGCTATATGGTCCAATATGTTAAAACCATAGACAGGCTATATGGTCCAATATGTTAAAACCATAGACAGGCTATATGGTCCAATATGTTAAAACCATAGACAGGCTATATGGTCCAATATGTTAAAACCATAGACGGCTATATGGTCCAATATGTTAAAACCATAGACGGCTATATGGTCCAATATGTTAAAACCATAGACGGCTATATGGTCCAATATGTTAAAACCATAGACGGCTATATGGTCCAATATGTTAAAACCATAGACGGCTATATGGTCCAATATGTTAAAACCATAGACAGGCTATATGGTCCAATATGTTAAAACCATAGACAGGCTATATGGTCCAATATGTTAAAACCATAGACGGCTATATGGTCCAATATGTTTAGACCATAGACAGGCTATATGGTCCAATATGTTAAAACCATAGACAGGCTATATGGTCCAATATGTTAAAACCATAGACAGGCTATATGGTCCAATATGTTAAAACCATAGACAGGCTATATGGTCCAATATGTTAAAACCATAGACAGGCTATATGGTCCAATATGTTTAGACCATAGACAGGATATATGGTCCAATATGTTAAAACCATAGACAGGCTATATGGTCCAATATGTTAAAACCATAGACAGGCTATATGGTCCAATATGTTAAAACCATAGACAGGCTATATGGTCCAATATGTTAAAACCATAGACGGCTATATGGTCCAATATGTTAAAACCATAGACAGGCTATATGGTCCAATATGTTAAAACCATAGACAGGCTATATGGTCCAATATGTTAAAACCATAGACAGGCTATATGGTCCAATATGTTAAAACCATAGACAGGCTATATGGTCCAATATGTTAAAACCATAGACAGGCTATATGGTCCAATATGTTAAAACCATAGACAGGCTATATGGTCCAATATGTTAAAACCATAGACAGGCTATATGGTCCAATATGTTAAAACCATAGACGGCTATATGGTCCAATATGTTAAAACCATAGACAGGCTATATGGTCCAATATGTTAAAACCATAGACAGGCTATATGGTCCAATATGTTTAGACCATAGACAGGATATATGGTCCAATATGTTAAATCCATAGACAGGCTATATGGTCCATTATGTTAAAACCATAGACGGCTATATGGTCCAATATGTTAAAACCATAGACGGCTATATGGTCCAATATGTTAAAACCATAGACAGGCTATATGGTCCAATATGTTAAAACCATAGACGGCTATATGGTCCAATATGTTAAAACCATAGACAG
This sequence comes from Thymallus thymallus, assembly GCA_023634145.1. NCBI lineage: Eukaryota > Metazoa > Chordata > Actinopteri > Salmoniformes > Salmonidae > Thymallus > Thymallus thymallus. The sequence goes on from CM042423.1 coordinate 1,241,656, forward strand.
GCTATATGGTCCTATATGTTAAAACCATAGACAGGCTATATGGTCCAATATGTTAAAACCATAGACGGCTATATGGTCCAATATGTTAAAACCATAGACAGGCTATATGGTCCAATATGTTAAAACCATAGACGGCTATATGGTCCAATATGTTAAAACCATAGACGGCTATATGGTCCAATATGTTAAAACCATAGACGGCTATATGGTCCAATATGTTAAAACCATAGACGGCTATATGGTCCAATATGTTAAAACCATAGACAGGCTATATGGTCCAATATGTTAAAACCATAGACGGCTATATGGTCCAATATGTTAAAACCATAGACAGGCTATATGGTCCAATATGTTAAAACCATAGACGGCTATATGGTCCAATATGTTAAAATCATAGACAGGCTATATGGTCCAATATGTTAAAACCATAGACGGCTATATGGTCCAATATGTTAAAACCATAGACAGGCTATATGGTCCAATATGTTAAAACCATAGACAGGCTATATGGTCCAATATGTTAAAACCATAGACAGGCTATATGGTCCAATATGTTAAAACCATAGACGGCTATATGGTCCAATATGTTAAAACCATAGACGGCTATATGGTCCAATATGTTAAAACCATAGACGGCTATATGGTCCAATATGTTAAAACCATAGACAGGCTATATGGTCCAATATGTTAAAACCATAGACAGGCTATATGGTCCAATATGTTAAAACCATAGACGGCTATATGGTCCAATATGTTAAAACCATAGACGGCTATATGGTCCAATATGTTAAAACCATAGACGGCTATATGGTCCAATATGTTAAAACCATAGACAGGCTATATGGTCCAATATGTTAAAACCATAGACAGGCTATATGGTCCAATATGTTAAAACCATAGACGGCTATATGGTCCAATATGTTAAAACCATAGACGGCTATATGGTCCAATATGTTAAAACCATAGACGGCTATATGGTCCAATATGTTAAAACCATAGACAGGCTATATGGTCCAATATGTTAAAACCATAGACAGGCTATATGGTCCAATATGTTAAAACCATAGACGGCTATATGGTCCAATATGTTTAGACCATAGACAGGCTATATGGTCCAATATGTTAAAACCATAGACAGGCTATATGGTCCAATATGTTAAAACCATAGACAGGCTATATGGTCCAATATGTTAAAACCATAGACAGGCTATATGGTCCAATATGTTAAAACCATAGACAGGCTATATGGTCCAATATGTTTAGACCATAGACAGGATATATGGTCCAATATGTTAAAACCATAGACAGGCTATATGGTCCAATATGTTAAAACCATAGACAGGCTATATGGTCCAATATGTTAAAACCATAGACGGCTATATGGTCCAATATGTTAAAACCATAGACAGGCTATATGGTCCAATATGTTAAAACCATAGACAGGCTATATGGTCCAATATGTTAAAACCATAGACGGCTATATGGTCCAATATGTTAAAACCATAGACAGGCTATATGGTCCAATATGTTAAAACCATAGACGGCTATATGGTCCAATATGTTAAAACCATAGACGGCTATATGGTCCAATATGTTAAAACCATAGACAGGCTATATGGTCCAATATGTTAAAACCATAGACAGGCTATATGGTCCAATATGTTTAGACCATAGACGGCTAAATGGTCCAATATGTTAAAACCATAGACGGGATATATGGTCCAATATGTTAAAACCATAGACAGGCTATATGGTCCAATATGTTAAAACCAAAGACGGCTATATGGTCCAATATGTTAAAACCATATACGGCTATATGGTCCAATATGTTAAAACCATAGACAGGCTATATGGTCCAATATGTTAAAACCATAGACAGGCTATATGGTCCAATATGTTAAAACCATAGACAGGCTATATGGTCCAATATGTTAAAACCATAGACGGCTATATGGTCCAATATGTTAAAACCATAGACAGGCTATATGGTCCAATATGTTAAGACCATAGACAGGCTATATGGTCCAATATGTTTAGACCATAGACGGCTATATGGTCCAATATGTTAAAACCATAGACAGGCTATATGGTCCAATATGTTAAAACCATAGACAGGCTATATGGTCCAATATGTTAAAACCATAGACAGGCTATATGGTCCAATATGTTAAAACCATAGACAGGCTATATGGTCCAATATGTTAAAACCATAGACAGGCTATATGGTCCAATATGTTAAAACCATAGACAGGCTATATGGTCCAATATGTTAAAACCATAGACGGCTATATGGTCCAATATGTTAAAACCATAGACAGGCTATATGGTCCAATATGTTAAAACCATAGACAGGCTATATGGTCCAATATGTTTAGACCATAGACAGGATATATGGTCCAATATGTTAAATCCATAGACAGGCTATATGGTCCAATATGTTAAAACCATAGACGGCTATATGGTCCAATATGTTAAAACCATAGACGGCTATATGGTCCAATATGTTAAAACCATAGACAGGCTATATGGTCCAATATGTTAAAACCATAGACGGCTATATGGTCCAATATGTTAAAACCATAGACAGGCTATATGGTCCTATATGTTAAAACCATAGACAGGCTATATGGTCCAATATGTTAAAACCATAGACGGCTATATGGTCCAATATGTTAAAACCATAGACAGGCTATATGGTCCAATATGTTAAAACCATAGACGGCTATATGGTCCAATATGTTAAAACCATAGACGGCTATATGGTCCAATATGTTAAAACCATAGACGGCTATATGGTCCAATATGTTAAAACCATAGACGGCTATATGGTCCAATATGTTAAAACCATAGACAGGCTATATGGTCCAATATGTTAAAACCATAGACGGCTATATGGTCCAATATGTTAAAACCATAGACGGCTATATGGTCCAATATGTTAAAACCATAGACAGGCTATATGGTCCAATATGTTAAAACCATAGACGGCTATATGGTCCAATATGTTAAAACCATAGACTGCTATATGGTCCAATATGTTAAAACCATAGACGGCTATATGGTCCAATATGTTAAAACCATAGACGGCTATATGGTCCAATATGTTAAAACCATAGACGGCTATATGGTCCAATATGTTAAAACCATAGACAGGCTATATGGTCCAATATGTTAAAACCATAGACAGGCTATATGGTCCAATATGTTAAAACCATAGACGGCTATATGGTCCAATATGTTAAAACCATAGACGGCTATATGGTCCAATATGTTAAAACCATAGACAGGCTATATGGTCCAATATGTTAAGACCATAGACAGGCTATATGGTCCAATATGTTAAAACCATAGACAGGCTATATGGTCCAATATGTTAAAACCATAGACGGCTATATGGTCCAATATGTTAAAACCATAGACGGCTATATGGTCCAATATGTTAAAACCATAGACGGCTATATGGTCCAATATGTTAAAACCATAGACGGCTATATGGTCCAATATGTTAAAACCATAGACGGCTATATGGTCCAATATGTTAAAACCATAGACAGGCTATATGTTGACTAGTAACTGGAACCTGAAAGACATCCACCATGACTGCTACATTTACCCACTAAGAGGCAAACTAATGATAAACCCGCACCAAACTTAGACAGGAAGCCAAAAAGGTGAAGCATTATGAAATTTGATAAAGGATTGTTTTTTAATAATTAATTATTTACACAGCCAGAATGATCCTGGTTCCTCTCTAGGTTTCTTCCTAGGTGTTTGCCTTTCTAGGGAGTTTTTCCAGCCACCGTGCTTCTACTTCTGAATAGCACTTTGTGACATCTGCTGATGTAAAAAGAGCTTTATAAATGAATTAGATTTTTCTAGAAATCAAATAGGGAGCGCCAACTTAAGGTGTTGACCCTCCACATCTCTCAAGGCAACTGGAGCACTGGGCCAGCACAGGTGAAACACCTTCCCATTAACGAGATGGCAAACCAGCACAGGTGAAACACCTTCCCATTAACGAGATGGCAAACCAGCACAGGTGAAACACCTTCCCATTAACGAGATGGCAAACCAGCACAGGTGTAACACACTGACCAATGAGGTGACTCCAATCGGTGCGCCCCACGTGCCAAACGCCCAGCCTCGAAAATAAAAAGGGAAACCAAAGCCTTTAACGAGGTAGAACATATATTTTAGATGGTCAACAACCTTCTGTTTTCATTCATTCCATTTATAGGGGACTAAAGTTGGTCAAACTCCGTTTAATACAAAATGATCCTCTTTCCCTAAAAGCATGATTTTCTTACATGAAAGGGGAGGTTAACTTTGTCCCGCAGACGATCCATCTGATAAACTAATCTCTCTAATGCTCTTTCTCCCTCCTCTCTCAGGTCACATGGGTCCCCGAGGGTCACCTGACAACAACAGGAAGTGCCAAGGCCATGTTCAAGGATGTATCCGTCGGCATGGCGACGCAGGGCGCGGGCGACGGCCCCATGACCCAGAGGGGGCCGGAGTTCAACATGAAAACGACCAATGAGATGACAGGGGGGGGCTGGAGCGAGGGGGTGGAGACTTCATATTCAGTGACTCTGCCCCTGGCTCCAAGCGGCGAAACTTTATTGGACGGAGATTGGGAGGGAGGGGAGGGGCTAGGCCCTACCCTCAGAAACGGGAAGCTGTTCTACAGTCGCTCCTACAGAGGAGGGGGGAGGGGAGGACACGAGGAGGGAGGAGCAGGTGCAGCTAGAGGGTACAGAGACAACCGTTGGAGGGGGGAGAGACGGGGGGGAGGAGGTTACCGAGGAGGAGGGGGGAGGAGAGATAACAGGGATGGTTTCCGGGAGCGAGACCGAGGGGACAGGAGGCAGGAAGGAAGAGGAGACTACCAGGGATACCCCGCCTCTAAAGGACAGAATGGGAGGGGTCGGGGGAGGGGCTACACCTACAATCAACAGCAATCCAATGGCGGAGAGGCCGGGCTGAGGAATGTCCCTTATACAGATTTGTGAAATTTGATTGGCTGATATGGCTCTTGTTATTTTTTGGGATTGTGTTTATGTTGTCTGGTCTGTGGGAATATCTACCTATTGTTGAACTCTTCCTTTTCAAATCAAAGTCAAGTGTCTTTTTCTCCATGTTATTGTTGCCTTCTGGATTCAGGCTGTGTCCCTAATGGCACCCTATCCGCTATTTAGTGATCTACTTTTGATCAGCCGCCATAGGGCTCTGGTGAAAGTATTGCATTAAATAGGGTGTCATTTGGGATGCTGCCATCTTAGTATCTCCTCTGAAAGATGTTATTCCTGTACAGATAGTTGTTTGCGTTTTCTATATGTTTAATAAAACGTTGCTGTGTTAGTCCAATGCCTTTTATCTCTTTCTACACTTTTTTCTGACGCAATCAAATAAACTGCGTCCCAAATAGCACCCTATATAAATTAGGAATATTTACAGTGCTTTTGGAAAGTATTCAGACCACTTTACTTTTTACACATTTCCTTACGTTATGGCTTTATTCTAAAATGTATTAAAACATTTTTAAAATAAAAAACATACCTTATTTACATAAGTATTCAGACCCTTTGCTATGAGACTAGAAATTGATCTCAGGTGCATCCTGTTTCCATTGATCATCCTTGAGATGTTTCTACAACTTGGGAGTCCTGTGTTATTATGGGGTATTGTGTGTAGATTGAGGAAAATGTTTTATTTAATACATTTTAGAATAAGTACAATGTATATACATACATACTATATCAACATTAGTTGTTGTTTTGTCTCTACTTCAGCACTTTGGATTTGAAATGATACCATGACTGAGGTTAAGGTGCAGACTGTATTTTGAGGGTATTTTGTACATACAGTTGAAGTCGGAAGTTTACATGCACCTTAACCAAATACATTTAAACTCAGTTTTTCACAATTCCTGACATTTAATCCTAGTAATAATTCCCTGTCTTAGGTCAGTGAGGATCACCACTTTATTTTAAGAATGTGAAATGTCAGAATAATAGAGAGAATTATTAATTTCAGCTTTTATTTCTTTCATCACATTCCCAGTGGGTCAGAAGTTACACTCAATTAGTATTTGGTAGCATTGCCTTTAAATTGTTTAACTTGGTTCAAACGTTTCGGGTAGCCTTCCACAAGCTTCCCACAATAAGTTGGGTGAATTTTGGCCCATTCCTCCTGACAGAACCGGTGTAACTGAGTCAGGTTTTGTAGGCCTCCTTGCTCGCACATGCTTTTTCAGTTCTGCCCACAAATGTTCTATAGGATTGAGGTCAGGGCTTTGTGATGGCCACTCCAATACCTTGACTTTGTTGTCCTTAAGCCATTTTGCCACAACTTTGGAAGTATGCTTGGGGTCATTGTCCATTTGGAAGACCCATTTGTGACCAAGCTTTAACTTCCTGACTGATGTCTTGAGATGTTGCTTCAAAATATCCACATAATTTTCCTTCCTCATGATGCCATCTAATTTGTGAAGTGCACCAGTCCCTCCTGCAGCAAAGCACCCCCACAACATGATGCTGCCACCCCCACAACATGATGCTGCCACCCCCACAACATGATGCTGCCACCCCCACAACATGATACTGCCACCCCTGTGCTTCACGGTTGGGATAGTGTTCTTCGGCTTGCAAGCCTCCCCCTTTTTACTGTGGATATAGATACCTTTGTACCTGTTTCCTCCAGCATCTTTGCAAGGTCCTATGCTGTTGTTCTGGGATTGATTTGCACTTTTCGCACCAAAGTACGTTCATCTCTAAGAGACAGAAGGCGTCTCCTTCCTGAGCGGTATGACGGCTGCGTGGTCCCATGGTGTTTATACTTGTGTACTATTGTTTGTACAGATGAACGTGGTACCTTCAGGCGTTTGGAAATTACTCCCAAGGATGAACCAGACTTGTTGAGGTCTACAATTTGGTCTTGGCGGATTTATTTTGATTTTCCCATGATGTCGAGCAAAGAGGCACTGAGTCTGAAGGTAGGCCTTGAAATACCTCCACAGGTACACCTCCAATTGACTCAAATTATGTCAATTAGCCTATCAGAAGCTTCTAAAGCCATGACATCATTTTCTGGTATTTTCCAAGCTGTTTAAAGGCACAGTCAACTTAGTGTATGTAAACTTCTGACCCACTGGAATTGTGATATAGTGAATTATAAGTGAAATAATCTGTCTGTAAACAATTGTTGGAAGAATTACTTGTGTCATGAACAAAGTAGATGTCCTAACCGACTTGACAAAACTATAGTTTGTTAACATGAAATCTGTGGTTGAAACATGAGTTTTAATGACTACAACCTAAGTGTATGTAAACGTCTGACTTCACCTGTAGTTGACCGGACTAATTCACTGTTAAAGCAGTAAAAGGTTAGTATTTAGTCCCATATTCTCAGCATGTAATGGTTACATCAAGGTTGTGATTCAGATTATTTTGTCCCAATAGAAATGAATGGTAAATAATCTGTCACTTTTATTGTAAATAACAATATGTTTCTAAACACTTCTACATTAATGTGGATAATGAGTTAGTTAGATACACAAATATCACCCCCAAGACATGCTCTCCATTACAATAACAGGGCAAGACATGCTCTCCATTACAATAACAGGGCAAGACATGCTCTCCATTACAATAACAGGGCAAGACATGCTCTCCATTACAATAACAGGGCAAGACATGCTCACCATTACAATAATAGGGCAAGAAAGCTCTCCATTACAATAACAGGGCAAGACATGCTCATCATTACAATAACAGGGCAAGAAAGCTCACCATTACAATAACAGGGCAAGACATGCTAATCATTACAATAACAGGGCAAGAAATGCTCACCATTACAATAACAGGGCAAGACATGCTCACCCTTACAATAACAGGGCAAGACATGCTCACCATTACAATAACAGGGCAAGACATGCTCATCATTACAATAACAGGGCAAGACAAGCTCACCATTACAATAACAGGGCAAGACATGCTCACCATTACAATAACAGGGCAAGACATGCTCATCATTACAATAACAGGGCAAGACATGCTCACCATTACAATAACAGGGCAAGACATGCTCACCATTACAATAACAGGGCAAGAAAGCTCTCCATTACAATAACAGGGCAAGACATGCTCACCATTACAATAACAGGGCAAGACATGCTCATCATTACAATAACAGGGCAAGACATGCTCACCATTACAATAACAGGGCAAGACATGCTCACCATTACAATAACAGGGCAAGACATGCTCATCATTACAATAACAGGGCAAGACATGCTCACCATTACAATAACAGGGCAAGACATGCTCACCATTACAATAACAGGGCAAGAAAGCTCTCCATTACAATAACAGGGCAAGACATGCTCACCATTACAATAACAGGGCAAGACATGCTCATCATTACAATAACAGGGCAAGACATGCTCACCATTACAATAACAGGGCAAGCCATGCTCACCCTTACAATAACAGGGCAAGACATGCTCACCATTACAATAACAGGGCAAGACATGCTCACCATTACAATAACAGGGCAAGACATGCTCATCATTACAATAACAGGGCAAGACATGCTCACCATTACAATAACAGGGCAAGACATGCTCACCATTACAATAACAGGGCAAGACATGCTCATCATTACAATAACAGGGCAAGACATGCTCACCATTACAATAACAGGGCAAGACATGCTCACCATTACAATAACAGGGCAAGACATGCTCATCATTACAATAACAGGGCAAGACATGCTCACCATTACAATAACAGGGCAAGACATGCTCACCATTACAATAACAGGGCAAGACATGCTCATCATTACAATTACAGGGCAAGACATGCTCACCATTACAATAACAGGGCAAGACATGCTCATCATTACAATAACAGGGCAAGACATGCTCACCATTACAATAACAGGGCAAGACATGCTCACCATTACAATAACAGGGCAAGACATGCTCATCATTACAATTACAGGGCAAGACATGCTCACCATTACAATAACAGGGCAAGACATGCTCACCATTACAATAACAGGGCAAGACATGCTCACCATTACAATAACAGGGCAAGACATGCTCACCATTACAATAACAGGGCAAGACATGCTCACCATTACAATAACAGGGCAAGACATGCTCACCATTACAATAACAGGGCAAGACATGCTCACCATTACAATAACAGGGCAAGACATGCTCACCATTACAATAACAGGGCAAGACATGCTCACCATTACGTTCAACAAGGAGTTTGTAAGGCGTTGTTTCCCCCCTTCGTTTCATGTATGGCCTTTATCACGCCTCATTCTGGTACCACAGATGGACAATGTGTGTAAGATGCATAAAAGGATATTTCAGAGAACTGGCCTTAGGCACAGATCTAGGATCAGTGTACCCCCACGCCCTAACCTTCACCACAGGGGAGAATAACTGGCCTTAGATCAGTGTCTAGGTCTAACGTTACAGCTTCATTACTAGGGAGAGAAATTATATGATATTGAAACAAATATCATATAATTAACAAATAATCTGTATAAAAATTATTTTTTCGTCAACGGTAGGGATACATTTAGAAATAATCTTGTTACAGGGGTAATAATGGTGAAGAATTGTAAATTATATTTATTTTACTTTGTTTGTAATTATAAATGTATGTGGGTTACTCCATGCTCTATTCATACAAGGGGGACCATTTGTACCTGGAGGCAGGGATAGATTTTGCACATAAATAGTTTTTTATTACTTTGTTGTTGACTTTTCTGTCTAGAAAAAATAGACCATTTATTGAAACACTGCTGGAGAAAAGTACATTAATTTGATCCAAATCTGTCTCATCTCGAAGTAGGGTGATGATCCCATGAGGTATAGCTCTGGTTACAATATCAAATTATGTTCCAGATAAAACATTTGTGAGGGGAGAAATTGTGTTTGTATAAAAGTGACCAATAAGTTAGAGCCTGTTTATGGAAGTTTGACAGTTTGACTGGCAGTCTGTTGATGGAGTATGGGCACTGAAGCAAGAATGTGATTTTACCAAGTTTTTCAAAAATAAAGTTTGGCACAATGTTCCACAAACTGTTTGGATTTTTCAAAAATCTTTTAATCCAGTTGATTTTTAAAATCTCATTGAAAAGTGAGAAGTCAATTACCGATAAACCCCCCTCCTCAATTTTATTAGTCAATATGTTTTTCCTGATTTTATGGGGCTTCTTCCTCCATATAAAGTTGTATAATAGTTTGTCTAGATTGGCACATTGTGACTTAGGTATTTCTATTGATGTAAATAAATATGCTGCTCGTGAGAGACCTTCTGCTTTAGAAAGAAGAACCCTGCCATACGTAGATATATCTCTTGCAAGCCAAGAGTCAAACTTTATTAATAGAGTCATGTAGTAAAGAGATATTACTCTCTGTCATCAACTTGTGATTATGACTGATTTTTATTCCAAGATAAGTTACTAAATTATTTATATTTATCCCACATATTTGACCCAAATGCTTATTTTTAAGAGAAAACAGCTCACATTTTGAAAGATTTAGATTCAAGCCTGAGCTTTCAGAGAATTGGTTTACAACATTTAGTGCAACTCCTATTTGGGATTAATTTTTTAGAAACAGGGTTGTGTCATCAGCCGGCTGTGAGATTTTTATTTCTCTTTCATTTAATGTAATTCCTTTGAATGAACTCTTGTGAATTAAATTACAGAGAATTTGAGCTACAATCAAAAATAGAAAAGGCGAGGTGGGGCAGCCTTGGCGGATACCTTTGTTTATGTCAAATCTAGGTGAGGTTCCATTAGCCAATTTAACACAACTGTTTCCTCCCATGTACAGAGTTTTTACAGCATTAAGGTGTCAATAATACATTTGTGGCTTATCTTGTCAAAGGCTTTTTGAAAGTCTAAGAATAAAATAAGGTGTTCATCATCTAGAAAGTCTTTGTATTCAATCAGATCCAAAACTAAGCGAATGTTATTGGCTCTGTGACGATCTTTCATGAAACCAGATTGGCATTCATCAATTAAAGTGTGTAATTTAGATTTGAAACGTTTTGCTAAGATAGACGCTAGAATCTTATAGTCATTATTTAGCAATGTAATGGGTCGCCAATTTTTAATTAATAGAGAGTCTTTGTGAGGTTTTGGAATAAGTGTTATGACGCCTTGCCTCAGAGAAGGAGGAAGCTCGCCTCTGTCAAGAGATTCTTTGAAGACAGCCAGAAGAAATTTACCTAGTGACTCAGGGAAACATTTATACATCTCAGAGGTCAGACCATCACATCCTGGTGATTTATTGTTATTTAATTGAGTTATTCCCCAAATAATCTCCTCAAGAGTTATGTCCTGACAGCAGATTTTATTATATTCTGCATCCACACATTTAGGTGAGTTAATCAAGCTGAAGATTTCCTTTGGATCTTTGAGATTAATATCTCTTGAGTAAAGTTTTTCATAAAAAGTACTTATATAGTTTGATATCTCTTTACTGTCCTCGCTAATCTTTTCCCCAATGTCAAGTTTTCTTGTGTTAAAGAAATATCTGCTGTTTTTCTCACCCTGTTCCATCCAATTCCTACGTGACCTTATAAAAGCTCCTTTTGCTTTGTTCTCATGTAAAATGTCTAGTTGGTTTTGTAAGTCTAATAAGGCATTATTATCTTCTTGGCTCAAATACTTTTTTCAGTAAGTTTGTTAATATTGTTAATAAGACAGAGAAAAGGAGAGTACATAAACACTATTTCGTTCTATCTAGGCGAGAAGCCGGAAGGAAAGATCGCGCGAGAAATGTGCGACAGAAGTGCCTCCACTTCCTGTGTCGTCATCAACATGCGACTAAATCGGGAGCGAGAAGTGGGAGATTCGAAGTAGCAACAGGAATGTCATATTTAATTAAACAATGACATCTAGGATCAGTTAAAACGACAAGGAAACCCACGACATCAAAGTAAGGTAATATAACTTACTGTATATAAGAAAGTTAATGTTTATGGCACAAATGGTTTTGCATGACTGTTAACATAGCTAGCAAGCTAACTCGCCAGAGAGCTAAAAGGGCCATCGACTGGAGGCTTGTCATGGTCATGGTGCCAATTCCTATGGTAATCGATACTGTATTCTGCATACTACTAATGCACGTCACTTCAGGCTTTAATTAAAATACCCTGCTCTCCCTTCGTACCCACAAGCCCTGGTAGCTCGCCGTGATCAAATATTGGTTAGTATTTCGCGTTGTCGTCGCGCCAACACCGGTTCGAATCCAGGTCACTGTATTGCGATACACAATGTCGGCATGAGGACTATTTTTTTAATTGAATAAAGTAGGTAATGATATTTCAGAAAGAACTGTAAATGTCCCATGTTGTTTGGCGTGACAATGACGAGTTAACAAGGCAGCACAAATGAACAGATCCAAATATTGTGGACCCACAACAATCTCAAAATAGTGGCACATTAATATGGAGGTAAATCATTGACGTAATGATTTGAGCTTGTAGAATATATTTCTACTTGTTAACATTATCAAACGTGTAACTGATGATTTGTGATTATGAAAAATACGAATTTGTAGTTGTAATTATATTAGTAAATGCATCTGTACACTTGCGCATGTCAATTTCGTACACTCAGACTTTTGGCAGTGCTTTAGCATCCTAGATGTGCAAGCAAGGAGAAAGAGAGGGAGAGCTGGATCTCTTGGAAGTGGGACCTGTTTCTTCTAACCAATCAGATGTGATTTTCATAGAGCAGTATACTCTACACTGGTTGGTGACAGCTCAAACATCTGGTCAATCACATCTTGATTACCAGGTTACCACTTACACACTGTCCACCAAAGCAGCCCAGCTGTCATGGCAGGTACGTTTAAATGTCTTTCTTTTATGGCTAGGTAACTTTTTTTTTTTTCTTCTTTGTAGTATGTTTTTGGAAGCTATTGTCATTGTTATTAAGTTTGTAACTCTATATAGATAGATAGATAGATAGATAGATAGATACTTTATTGATCCCCGGGGGGGAAATTTCTTTGTCAAGCAGCTACAACAAAACACAGGGCAGGTGCAAAATGCCACAATGAAAGTACACAAAAGACAGATACACGGTACATGATACATAGAGCAGCAGTATGAAAAAGTATAGAAATACAAGATATCTGGAGTGCAAAAAAAATAAAAGCTATAAAAAGACATTGCATAGTATGGGTGGTTGGCTGAATATGTACACTATACATTGGTGGATGTTGGATGGTTAACTATACTATACGGTCGATGGCAGAGAAATACTTCAGTAGCTAAAAATGCGTATGATATAAGTGAAGGTATTATGAAGACTGGTTAAATGAACAGTTAAGTGAATATTTGCATGGTTAAATTAACTTTACAGGAAGAGATACTTAAATAGCTAAATGTGTGTATGATATAATTTTGGGTAATAATAGTAATTCCCTTAAAATACAGTCCTTAGTGCGCAGGGTTTAATTACAGATAAATGCACGTATTGCACATTCGATATACTAAAAGCAATGAGAAAAGATACAACTGACAGGATACTAATATGCATTCCTGAGTGAATGACTACGTAAGTTAAGTCCAAGAATTACTTGCAATATTGCATGAATGAGTGATTACGGACCAGAGTTACTCACGGATGGATGCATAATTGTTAAACTAGGTCCTAACACCCCAACAGTTCCAGATCTATGTTGCCGACGGCACGGCACCCCGGTGAGGCATTAAATAGTCTAATAGCCACCGGCAGGAAGGACCTCCTGTCGCGCTCTCTGGCAACCGTGGTGGGATCAGTCTGTGACTGAAGGTGCTCCTCTGCATCATAACCATGGCATGCATTGGGTGGGTGACGTTGTCCATGATGGCCAGCAGTTTGGCCAGGATCCGTCTCTCCGCCACCTCCTCTAGAGTGTCAAGGCTAATCCTCAGAACAGAGCTAGCCTTCCTGATCAGCTTATTTACCCGAGAAGCATCACCAGCCTTTATGTTGGCGCCAAAAAAGATGGCTCTGGCCACCACAGACTGGTAGAAGGTATGCAGTAGTTTACTGCACACGTTGAAGGACCTGAGCCTCCTCAGAAAGCACAGTTGATTCCATATGTGTTATGTCATAGTTTTGATGTCTTCACTTTTATTCTACAGTGTATAAAATAGTGCAAATAAAGAAAATCCCTTGAATGAGTAATATTCCAAACGTTTGGCCCCCAGTGTATATATATTTTTACATTGTTTGCAAACTGATATCTGACATGTATTAATGCCAAAATAACATGCAAAATAGGCAAGCCCCCAAAAATACAATATTTTGTATTTTAATTTTTTTGGCTAAAAATGTGGGTCTCAACAGGTCCTGAATGACGGGTCGCCACTGTTTGAAAGAACAACAATGGATTGGCAGAACAACTGAAGAATAGTCAATATGCAGTGATAATGTATTGGGCCTCTAGCCTACCGAACAAACCTCATTGCTACAGAACTGTTTTTAATTGGTTCATTTTTGTTTTAAAAAATATAACCTTGATTTAACTTGGCAAGTCAGTTAAGAACAAATTATTTTTTACAATGGAGGCCTACCCCGGCCAAACCCTAACCCGGATGATGCTGGGTCAATTGTGTGCCGTCCTATGGGACTCCCAATCACGGTAATTGTGATGCAGCCTGGAATCGAACCAGGGTGTCTGTAGTGACACCACTAGCACTGAGATGCAGTGGCTTCGACCACTGCTCCACTCGGGAGCCCTAATGTTGCATAGGCTTATGTTTTTTAAGTCATGTAAAAAATAAATAAAAAAATCTGAGCACTAGATCTCGGCTTGCATTTAGACTCTGAAAGTTCTCTGGACTCAAAGGTAGGCGACTACTAGTGTAATGTAAAGGTCATGATCAGCGTGTTGGGCTAGCATTTGGACCGCACGTCAGGGGTACACTAATGTAACTCGTTACATTTGGACCGCACACTCAGGGGTACACTAATGTAACTCATTACATTTGGACCGCACGTCAGGGGTACACTAATGTAACTCGTTACATTTGGACCGCACACTCAGGGGTACACTAATGTAACTCATTACATTTGGACCGCACACTCAGGGGTACACTAATGTAACTCATTACATTTGGACCGCACACTCAGGGGTACACTAATGTAACTCATTACATTTGGACCGCACGTCAGGGGTACACTAATGTAACTCATTACATTTGGACCGCACACTCAGGGGTACACTAATGTAACTCATTACATTTGGACCGCACGTCAGGGGTACACTAATGTAACTCATTACATTTGGACCGCACACTCAGGGGTACACTAATATAACTCATTACATTTGGACCGCACCCTCAGGGGTACACTAATATAACTCATTACATTTGGACCGCACCCTCAGGGGTACACTAATATAACTCATTACATTTGGACCGCACCCTCAGGGGTACACTAATATAACTCATTACATTTGGACCGCACCCTCAGGGGTACACTAATGTAACTCATTACATTTGGACCGCACACTCAGGGGTACACTAATGTAACTCGTTACATCGTTGCACTCCTTTCTGTGATGTGTAGGATGGCGACCCCCAGTAAGACCCCGCCAGGTTCTGACCCCAAGCAGCTGGAGAGGACGGGGACAGTCCGGGAGATTGGCTCTCAGGCTGTGTGGTCTCTGTCTTCCTGTAAACCAGGTGAGTTCAGTTGGGTTCTATTCAGTTGGGTTCTATTCAGTTGGGTTCTATTCCCTGGTGTTTTCCTTCCTCTTTTTGGTCTCTGATGAACACAACCCTGGTGTTCTTTCTCTGGGTTCTTTCTCTCTCTCTCCTCTCTCCCTCTCTAGGTTTTGGTGTGGACCAGCTGAGAGATGACAACTTGGAGACATACTGGCAGTCTGATGGATCCCAGCCACACCTAGTCAACATCCAGTTCAGGTACAGGCGGCCTGCCTGTATGTCTGTGTCTGCCTGCCTTTCTTTCTGTCTGTCAGCCTGCCTGTAACTGAATCAGGATCTCAATGAAGGCATCTCCAACATCATCATCATCCTTCCCTCCCTCCTCATCTCCCCAGGAGGAAGACCACAGTGAAGATGTTGTGTATCTATGCAGACTACAAGTCAGATGAGAGCTACACCCCCAGTAAGATCTCTGTCAGAGCAGGAAACAACTTCCACAACCTGCAGGAGATCAGAGTAAGAACTGGAACTTAAATGTATCAGTGTGTACATGTTAGGACTGTTATTACTAGGGCTGTAACGGATATGTATCAGTGTGTACATGTTAGGACTGTTATTACTAGGGCTGTAACGGTACACGTCTTCGTTCCGAACCATTCGGTACGGTCCGCACTATGAACCTGAATGAATACTACAAATATTTTAAATTAATTAAAAGTTAAGTGAGAAGTATATGGTACAATGGCCAAGAGCCAACAGGTAGGCTGCTATTTAATAATCTAAATGGAGGTGTTGTTATTTGTAACTGTAGGACAGGAAGAAAGCACATGCTCAGTTAGCCTAGCTAGCTGGCTAGGGAGCTAACTTAGCTAGCTAGCTATTTTAGCCAACTAGCTGCTCTCAGTTTGATGCAGTCAAGACAGGTACTAAATAATCATATTGGATGATAAATAACCTAGTTTATGACAAGCTAGAAGTTAGTTCAAGCTTGAGTCAGCTTGTTATGGTTGGTTGCTGTCTCCCCTCCTCCTTGCCCCTGTCACTCAAGGCCCCTCCTCCTTGCCCCTGTCACTCAAGGCCCCTCCTCCTTGCCCCTGTCACTCAAGGCCCCTCCTCCTTGCCCCTGTCACTCAAGGCCCCTCCTCCTTGCCCCTGTCACTCAAGGCCCCTCCTCCTTGCCCCTGTCACTCAAGGCCCCTCCTCCTTGCCCCTGTCACTCAAGGCCCCTCCTCCTTGCCCCTGTCACTCAAGGCCCCTCCTCCTTGCCCCTGTCACTCAAGGCCCCTCCTCCTTGCCCCTGTCACTCAAGGCCCCTCCTCCTTGCCCCTGTCACTCAAGGCCCCTCCTCCTTGCCCCTGTCACTCAAGGCCCCTCCTCCTTGCCCCTGTCACTCAAGGCCCCTCCTCCTTGCCCCTGTCACTCAAGGCCCCTCCTCCTTGCCCCTGTCACTCAAGGCCCCTCCTCCTTGCCCCTGTCACTCAAGGCCCCTCCTCCTTGCCCCTGTGTCACTCAAGGCCCCTCCTCCTTGCCCCTGTCACTCAAGGCCCCTCCTCCTTGCCCCTGTGTCACTCTCAAGGCCCCTCCTCCTTGCTCCCGTGTCACTCAAGGCTCCTCCTCCTTGCTCCCGTGTCACTCAAGGCCCCTCCTCCTTGCCCCTGTGTCACTCAAGGCCCCTCCTCCTTGCCCCTGTGTCACTCAAGGCCCCTCCTCCTTGCCCCTGTGTCACACTCAAGGCCCCTCCTCCTTGCCCCTGTGTCACACTCAAGGCCCCTCCTCCTTGCTCCCGTGTCACTCAAGGCTCCTCCTCCTTGCTCCCGTGTCACTCAAGGCTCCTCCTCCTTGCTCCCGTGTCACTCAAGGCCACTCCTCCTTGCTCCCGTGTCGCTCCAGGCCCCTCCTCCTTGCCCCCGTGTCGCTCCAGGCCCCTCCTCCTTGCCCCCGTGTCGCTCCAGGCCCCTCCTCCTTGCCCCTGTGTCGCTCCAGGCCCCTCCTCCACCTGCTCTCCCTTGCGCTGTATCAGCTCTGGTTAATAAAGTAGCTTACAAATGGACTTTTCTGCTGCTTTCTTCACTCAGATCCAACCATGTCTTTATGGAACTGGTCGTCCTCAGGTACGTTCGGAACATGTATTTATGCATATTTGTCCAAGTGAAAGCCCCAGGTCCATTTCGGAACAAGTCCAACTTTTTAGACCTCTACTTGAGAGGCCCAACATAACAATCCCTGTCACAACAGACAATGATGTCACAACAGACAATGATGTCACAACAGACAATGATGTCACAACAGACAATGCCCGGAACATAGTGAATGATGTCACAGAAACTGGACTTGGGTCACAAATAGGGTGCGTTTTTAATTTAGTGTTTTTAGCCAAATAAACAAAAATGAACTAGAGTAACTGTTGGCATTTAATTTTCCCACCGTAACCGAACCGTGACCCCAAAACCGCAATACGTACCAAACTGTGGGTTTTGTGAACCGTTACACCCCTAGTTATTACCAAGTTAGCATCTCATCCTCCTCACTCTCAGCCTACTCTACTGTGTCTTGCTCCTTCTACCTCATCCCACTTCCCCTCTTCCTCTCCTCCTCCTCTCCCTCTCTACAGCAGTTAGAGATGGTAGAGCCCAGTGGTTGGATCCACATCCCCCTTCTGGACACAGTCAACAACCCCATCAGGTATCTGTTGTTTTGAAAGGCATCTCAAATACATTGCTTTGAAAATCATATTCTATATGTTAAATTCTATGTATGTATTTGTTTTTCAGGACATTCATGATTCAGATAGCTGTATTAGCCAACCACCAGAACGGCAGAGACACACACATGAGACAGATCAAGGTGTATACCCCAGTCGAGGAGAGCTCCATCGGCAAGTTCCCAAGATGCACCACGGTCGACTTCATGATGTACCGCACCATCAGATGACACTGAGGGCTTTAAGCAAACAGTGTTGACGAATAAGGGAATTGTAATGCCAAGTTTTATATTGAAATATTATTCTAATTTCAAGTTAACCTGAAATGCTTTTCATTTAGATTATATGGAGTAACATATTACAGTCTCTTCTGCATCCTAAATAGCACCCTGTATTCCCTACATAGTGCACTACATAGGGAACAGGGTGCCATGTGGGAAGCGATCTCTGAATCAGACCTTATAAGGGCAGTGGTTGAGGTCTACTACCCACATGTCTCTACTGTCTGGGAGTTAGTGTCAAATGTATGCATCTCTGTTCGTTGTTTAATTAAATGTGTTTTGAGTTTGAGCCTCATATGTCTGCTTTTACTAGCTATAGATCTAAGCCTAGTCAGTTGTATAACACCGTTTGACCAGCAGGAGGCACTGTCTCCTCTGAAGGGAGAACCTGGTGCTACAGCACAGGAGATGAGGCCTGGTTGGATGGATAGCATGCAGGGGGTAGGATAAGGGTTTTAAAAGGAGGTACTTTTACATTTGCTGTTTATAATCATTCCCCTTTGGATAGTCACACAGGCTAGTTGTTAGTGTAAAGGAGAGAGGTTGAAGTCTGTCATGCCTTGAAACAACCTGAAAGTGCACACAATGTCGTTTTAGTTTACTTCCTGACAGTGAGAAAGACCGACAGGTGAGAGAGAGAGCATCCTGTCAGAGGGGAACACCAGGGCTGTGTCCTCTCCTTCATCCTGTCAGAGGGGAGCACCAGGGCTGTGTCCTCTCCTTCATCCTGTCAGAGGGGAGCACCAGGGCTGTGTCCTCTCCTTCATCCTGTCAGAGGGGAGCACCAGGGCTGTGTCCTCTCCTTCATCCTGTCAGAGGGGAGCACCAGGGCGGTGTCCTCTCCTTCATCGGTCTTTCCTTCATAAACCAACTGAACAGGTGAAAACAGAACTTTGCAAGAATCCATCCACTACAGCCCTCAAACTCAACTATTCCCCTCTAATCAGGGACTGGTTTAGACCTGGGACACCAGGTGGGTGATTCTCCTCTAATCAGGGACTGGTTTAGACCTGGGACACCAGGTGGGTGATTCTCCTCTAATCAGGGACTGGTTTAGACCTGGGACACCAGGTGGGTGATTCTCCTCTAATCAGGGACTGGTTTAGACCTGGGACACCAGGTGGGTGATTCTCCTCTAATCAGGGACTGGTTTAGACCTGGGACACCAGGTGGGTGATTCTCCTCTAATCAGGGACTGGTTTAGACCTGGGACACCAGGTGGGTGATTCTCCTCTAATCAGGGACTGGTTTAGACCTGGGACACCAGGTGGGTGATTCTCCTCTAATCAGGGACTGGTTTAGACCTGGGACACCAGGTGGGTGATTCTCCTCTAATCAGGGACTGGTTTAGACCTGGGACACCAGGTGGGTGATTCTCCTCTAATCAGGGACTGGTTTAGACCTGGGTCAGCACAGCTAGGGGTTTGAGGTCTGTGACTCAATTCTTGTCAGAGAGACGCTGAGGAGAGAAATACTTCACGTGTAACGGACTTACTGCCTAAACCAATCAGGTGATAAATCATAAATATGCCATTGATCTGCATTCACCTCTGTGTCCTGGTGAGTTTATCAGTTGTTTATGGTTCTACAACACATATTTTCTCTCTCAATTACAGTTGAAGTCTAAAGTTTATATACACTTAGGTTGAAGTCATTAAAACTCATTTTTCAACCACTCCACAGATTTCATGTTAACAAACTATAGTTTAGACAAGTCTCTTAGGACATCTACTTTGTTCATGACACAAGTAATTATTCCAACAATTGTTTACAGACAGATTATTTCACTTATAATTCACTATATCACAATTCCAGTGGGTCAGAAGTTTACATTCACTAAGTTGACTGTGCCTTTAAACACCCCTACCCTAACCCCCTACCCTAACCCCTATCTCCCTTTCTCTATTCTGGACTCTACCCCAATATCAGGGCTGTTTAATGTTGTGCTGGAGGGCTGAAACACTTCTGGTTGTTGTTTCTACCTGGTAGTTATTGTTCTCCCCATCTGGAGGATGAAAACCAGAAGTGTTTGGGTCCTCCAGGACCGACATTGAACAGCCCTGCCCTGCCCTCTCCTCCCCCTCTCCTCCCTCCCTCCTCTCTTCCTCTCCTCCCCTCTAGTAGTGCCAAGATATAGTACTGTATTGTCTGTATATAGCTGTACATTACTGTACTGTATTGTCTGTATATAGCTGTACATTACTGTACTGTATTGTCTGTATATAGCTGTACATTACTGTACTGTATTGTCTGTATATAGCTGTACATTACTGTACTGTATTGTCTGTATATAGCTGTACATTACTGTACTGTATTGTCTGTATATAGCTGTACATTACTGTACTGTATTGTCTGTATATAGCTGTACATTACTGTACTGTATTGTCTGTATATAGCTGCCGCCTCACTGAAACCTGCACTGTTAGGGCGGTCTCCATTACGGACACACACACACACACACACACACACACACACACACACACACACACACACACACACACACACACACACACACACGTGTTCATATGGTCATGAATACTTGTGTGTGTTTATAAATGTGTGTGTACGTTCATTTGTGTGTGTGTGTGTGTGTGTGTGTGTGTGTGTGTGTGTCATGGTACCGGGGTCAGTAGGGTTGAATGCACACAGGTCACAGATACACCTGACCCATGTGTTCATGTCCTCCTCACTGTCAGCCACCAGGTAGAACACCCTCTCCACTGTCCGCACGTCAAACACATAGCTACTGTCCAGATCCTTTTTATCAAAGGTTAAGCCTGCATCCACCTAGGAGAGAGTCAGAGAGTGAGAGACAGAGAGTGAGAGACAGAGAGTGAGAGACAGAGAGTGAGAGACAGAGAGACAGAGAGTCAGAGAGTGAGAGACAGAGAGTGAGAGAATAGTTATTTTACATCAGTGATGGTAGTGGTTGGGATCAGGATAGTAGGTTTATTTTTAAATATCGTTGTAATTTGTAATGGCATTATTAGTGGGTGTGGTTATTCTAATGTTGTGGTAAATGGCCAATAAACCACCACTAAGGGCTGTTCATAGGCACGACGCTACACGGAGTATACAGGTATACAGCCTGGATATTTTATTTATTTTTATTTCACCTTTATTTAACCAGGTAGGTCAGTTGAGAACAAGTTCTCATTTGCAACTGCGACCTGGAAACAGTTCTTAGCCGTCGTATGAGGATGTGTACAGCACAGTATATTACCTGTTCACAGAGGCTCATGTTGATGATGCGTACAGCACAGTATATTACCTGTTCACAGAGGCTCATGTTGATGATGCGTACAGCACAGTATATTACCTGTTCACAGAGGCTCATGTTGATGATGCGTACAGCACAGTATATTACCTGTTCACAGAGGCTCATGTTGATGATGCATACAGCACAGTATATTACCTGTTCACAGAGGCTCATGTTGATGATGCGTACAGCACAGGATATTACCTGTTCACAGAGGCTCATGTTGATGATGCGTACAGCACAGTATATTACCTGTTCACAGAGGCTCATGTTGATGATGCGTACAGCACAGGATATTACCTATTCACAGAGGCTCATGTTGATGATGCGTACAGCACACATACTCACACACACACACACATACACTCACACACCACACACACTCACAAAGGATATGTGTATATAATATTATGTAGCCGTGGGGTATTTTTGATTGTCTGTAAAATGTTGCATGTGTTCCAATAAATGTTATTGCATGTTTTTTTCACGTCTCTTTTAATGAATAAACCCATAGAGTGACATCACATTACAGACTGACATGAATAAACCCATAGTGACATCACATTACAGACTGACATGAATAAACCCATAGAGTGACATCACATTACAGACTGACATGAATAAACCCATAGAGTGACATCACATTACAGACTGACATGAATAAACCCATAGAGTGACATCACATTACAGACTGACATGAATAAACCCATAGTGTGACATCACATTACAGACTGACATGAATAAACCCATAGAGTGACATCACATTACAGACTGACATGAATAAACCCATAGAGTGACATCACATTACAGACTGACATGGAAGGACAGTACAAGCTATATGATCCTGGTGTCTATTTACAACAGCACATTGGTTTCCAAAACACAGAAATCCAGCCTAGTTCTGGACTAAAGAACCTTTCCATTGAAAGCACAGTCCAGGACTAGGCTTTATCAGAAACCAGCCCTTAGTCCAGCAACTACATGTTCTTGTTGTATTTCTAGTGTCCTTTAGAACATGGCTTCCTTCACACAACAGAAAATGTAGCCTTTATTGAAATATCATCACTCTCCACCTGTAACATATTACTGTGTGTTAATGATGGAAACATTCCTCTACCATGAGAGCTGTTGACCCAACACGTCTCAGTCCAACTAAACATAGTTTACTACATACATAACATCATCCTGCTGTCCATACTACTGGGGCTTCTACCTCAAAACACTGCAATATATTTACTGAACTACACTACTAAGATGCTAAAATATTGTAACCATGGTTACTATTAAAACATTCTAAACTGTTGGAAAGTAAAATATGAAAATTATTGATTAAAATAAACATTTGTTGTTCAGGACACAGAAAGACTGGATGTTCTCGGTAGGCCTGCTGACCTCACCGCGTGAAAGGGTAGGAGGAGCTGAGAGAGAGAGAGAGAGTTAGCATGTTTCTATAGGTTCACAATAGGTTCAGGGTCACTAAGCATGTTAAAATGTCTCACCTCGTGCGCTGACCTCTGCTGGCCTCAGCAAACTTGTGTCTGAACAGAAAGCTTGCCAGAGCATCTGCCACCTGCAAAACAGACAATACGCATGTTAGTGTGTGTTTGTGGTCTACACCAAACTACTGTTGTCTACCACTCTACCAGGCTGAAACTGACAGCCACAGTATGTGTGTGTGTGTGTGTGTGTGTGTGTGTGTGTGTGTGTGTGTGTGTGTGTGTCTTACTTTGTCTGGTGTGTCCTCATGCACTGCGTGGCCACTAGGGGGCAGCACCTGCATCATGAATTTACCTGAGGAGAACAATATATTTGTCAGTCTGACAAAACACACACACTTTATCTCAAACAAAACACACACTGTCCTCTATCTCACACACACACTCCTCACACACACTGTCCTCTATCTCACACACACACTCCTCACACACACTGTCAGTTTCAGTCTGGTAGAGTGGTAGACAACAGTAGTTCGGTTGTACACTGTGGGGCAATCTGTATACTGCTGTGTAGACCTACCATGTACACTGTTGCTACACAGTCTGTATACTGCTGTGTAGACCTACCATGTACACTGTTGCTACACAGTCTGTATACTGCTGTGTAGACCTACCTTGTACACTGTTGCTATACAGTCTGTATACTGCTGTGTAGACCTACCTTTTACACTGTGTTGCTATACAGTCTGTATACTGCTGTGTAGACCTACCATGTACACTGTGTTGCTATACAGTCTGTATACTGTTGTGTAGACCTACCATGTACACTGTGTTGCTATACAGTCTGTATACTGCTGTGTAGACCTACCATGTACACTGTGTTGCTATACAGTCTGTATACTGCTGTGTAGACCTACCTTGGACACTGTGTTGCTATACAGTCTGTATACTGCTGTGTAGACCTACCATGTACACTGTGTTGCTATACAGTCTGTATACTGCTGTGTAGACCTACCTTGTACACTGTGTTGCTCTACAGTCTGTATACCCTGTGTAGACCTACCTTGTACACTGTGTTGCTTTACAGTCTGTATAATGCTGTGTAGACCTACCTTGTACACTGTGTTGATATACAGTCTGTAGACCTACCTTGCATTTGGCCTATTGTCAGGTCCCTGTCCAGACGATCTACACCTGAAGACACACACATCATACATCATTATTACACACACACACACACACACACACACACACACACACACACACACACACACACACACACACACACACACACACACACACACACACACACACACACACACACACACACACACACACACACACACACACACAGGTTACACTGTAGTGTCCAGTTCCTGGGGTACAATAAGGATAGTTTAGACTGTAGTGTCCAGTTCCTGGGGTACAATAAGGATAGGTTACACTGTAGTGTCCAGTTCCTGGGGTACAATAAGGATAGTTTAGACTGTAGTGTCCAGTTCCTGGGGTACAATAAGGATAGGTTACACTGTAGTGTCCAGTTCCTGGGGTACAATAAGGATAGTTTAGACTGTAGTGTCCAGTTCCTGGGGTACAATAAGGATAGGTTACACTGTAGTGTCCAGTTCCTGGGGTACAATAAGGATAGTTTAGACTGTAGTGTCCAGTTCCTGGGGTAAAATAAGGATAGGTTACACTGTAGTGTCCAGTTCCTGGGGTACAATAAGGATAGTTTAGACTGTAGTGTCCAGTTCCTGGGGTACAATAAGGATAGGTTACACTGTAGTGTCCAGTTCCTGGGGTACAATAAGGATGGTTTAGACTGTAGTGTCCAGTTCCTGGGGTACAATAAGGATAGGTTACACTGTAGTGTCCAGTTCCTGGGGTACAATAAGGATAGTTTAGACTGTAGTGTCCAGTTCCTGGGGTACAATAAGGATAGGTTACACTGTAGTGTCCAGTTCCTGGGGTACAATAAGGATAGTTTAGACTGTAGTGTCCAGTTCCTGGGGTACAATAAGGATAGGTTACACTGTAGTGTCCAGTTCCTGGGGTACAATAAGGATAGTTTAGACTGTAGTGTCCAGTTCCTGGGGTACAATAAGGATAGGTTACACTGTAGTGTCCAGTTCCTGGGGTACAATAAGGATAGTTTAGACTGTAGTGTCCAGTTCCTGGGGTACAATAAGGATAGGTTACACTGTAGTGTCCAGTTCCTGGGGTACAATAAGGATAGTTTAGACTGTAGTGTCCAGTTCCTGGGGTACAATAAGGATAGTTTAGACTGTAGTGTCCAGTTCCTGGGGTACAATAAGGATAGGTTACACTGTAGTGTCCAGTTCCTGGGGTACAATAAGGATAGTTTAGACTGTAGTGTCCAGTTCCTGGGGTACAATAAGGATAGGTTACACTGTAGTGTCCAGTTCCTGGGGTACAATAAGGATAGGTTACACTGTAGTGTCCAGTTCCTGGGGTACAATAAGGATAGGTTACACTGTAGTGTCCAGTTCCTGGGGTAAAATAAGGATAGGTTACACTGTAGTGTCCAGTTCCTGGGGTACAATAAGGATAGGTTACACTGTAGTGTCCAGTTCCTGGGGTACAATAAGGATAGGTTACACTGTAGTGTCCAGTTCCTGGGGTAAAATAAGGATAGTTTAGACTGTAGTGTCCAGTTCCTGGGGTACAATAAGGATAGGTTATACTGTAGTGTCCAGTTCCTGGGGTAAAATAAGGATAGTTTAGACTGTAGTGTCCAGTTCCTGGGGTAAAATAAGGATAGGTTACACTGTAGTGTCCAGTTCCTGGGGTAAAATAAGGATAGTTTAGACTGTAGTGTCCAGTTCCTGGGGTACAATAAGGATAGGTTACACTGTAGTGTCCAGTTCCTGGGGTACAATAAGGATAGTTTAGACTGTAGTGTCCAGTTCCTGGGGTAAAATAAGGATAGGTTACACTGTAGTGTCCAGTTCCTGGGGTACAATAAGGATAGTTTAGACTGTAGTGTCCAGTTCCTGGGGTACAATAAGGATAGGTTACACTGTAGTGTCCAGTTCCTGGGGTACAATAAGGATAGTTTAGACTGTAGTGTCCAGTTCCTGGGGTACAATAAGGATAGGTTACACTGTAGTGTCCAGTTCCTGGGGTACAATAAGGATAGTTTAGACTGTAGTGTCCAGTTCCTGGGGTGCAATAAGGATAGGTTACACTGTAGTGTCCAGTTCCTGGGGTACAATAAGGATAGTTTAGACTGTAGTGTCCAGTTCCTGGGGTACAATAAGGATAGTTTAGACTGTAGTGTCCAGTTCCTGGGGTACAATAAGGATAGGTTACACTGTAGTGTCCAGTTCCTGGGGTACAATAAGGATAGTTTAGACTGTAGTGTCCAGTTCCTGGGGTACAATAAGGATAGGTTACACTGTAGTGTCCAGTTCCTGGGGTACAATAAGGATAGGTTACACTGTAGTGTCCAGTTCCTGGGGTAAAATAAGGATAGGTTACACTGTAGTGTCCAGTTCCTGGGGTACAATAAGGATAGGTTACACTGTAGTGTCCAGTTCCTGGGGTACAATAAGGATAGTTTAGACTGTAGTGTCCAGTTCCTGGGGTACAATAAGGATAGGTTACACTGTAGTGTCCAGTTCCTGGGGTACAATAAGGATAGGTTACACTGTAGTGTCCAGTTCCTGGGGTAAAATAAGGATAGGTTACACTGTAGTGTCCAGTTCCTGGGGTACAATAAGGATAGGTTACACTGTAGTGTCCAGTTCCTGGGGTACAATAAGGATAGGTTACACTGTAGTGTCCAGTTCCTGGGGTACAATAAGGATAGGTTACACTGTAGTGTCCAGTTCCTGGGGTAAAATAAGGATAGGTTATACTGTAGTGTCCAGTTCCTGGGGTAAAATAAGGATAGTTTAGACTGTAGTGTCCAGTTCCTGGGGTACAATAAGGATAGGTTATACTGTAGTGTCCAGTTCCTGGGGTAAAATAAGGATAGTTTAGACTGTAGTGTCCAGTTCCTGGGGTAAAATAAGGATAGGTTACACTGTAGTGTCCAGTTCCTGGGGTACAATAAGGATAGTTTAGACTGTAGTGTCCAGTTCCTGGGGTAAAATAAGGATAGGTTACACTGTAGTGTGACGTACCTGCTAACAGGAGGAGTTTGGGTAGGTTACATCCCAGGAACAGATTAGAGATTCCTCTGAACCATCCGTCCCAGTACTTCTCTGCTTTGGACAGGTCTATACGCCAGCTATACACACCCTGATAACACACACACACACACACACACACATCAAACCTTCACCAGGTTAACTAAAAGAACACACTGAATGCATGTCACTTCCGCCACTTCTGGAGTACCCACAGTAACTGAACAAAAATCTAAATACTGGTCACACTCAAGTGTGAGACCTGCGACATGTTGACAGGAGGAAGATTTTACAGACCTTGTATTAAGTGTAGAACGTTGTGTTGAGAACGGATCATTGAACTGTTAAAGGAAATCAAGCTCCTAAAATTGACAATTGTTTCTGGTGTTATCGCTAAGATCTGGAAAGCGACACATGTCCTCCCCTACACATGTCACGATGCATGGTTAGGGAACAAGGCACAGAGCGAGAGGTCCGTGCAGACATGGTTTATTATACTCAAAATGACGAAACAACAAACGCAATACCGGGAACCGCACCGTGAACTGGTGTCTTGAAACACACTAGCACAGACAATGAACATGAATGGAATTCCCAATTAGAGACAACTCAAGACAGCTGCCTCTAATTGGGGATTGACCAAAACCACCCAAGACTCCCTGTTCTATTGTCAGGTCCTGACTGTGGCCATACTACTCCCACTAGAGGGAGTCAGAGACCTGGCCTCAGTCAGGCCCTGACAACACAAAGGAGGAAATCATTCTTAGATAACTACCGTCCAATTTCCAAATTATCTTGGCTTTCCAAAGTTTTAGAACCCCTGTCCAACTCTCAGCTAGGAAGTATTTTAACTTCTCATTTTATTATATTCATAATGTGTACCAGTCTGATTTTAGACCTGGACATAGAACCATTTCATTATATTCATAATGTGTACCAGTCTGATTTTAGACCTGGACATAGAACCATTTCATTATATTCATAATGTGTACCAGTCTGATTTTAGACCTGGACATAGAACCATTTCATTATATTCATAATGTGTACCAGTCTGATTTTAGACCTGGACATAGAACCATTTCATTATATTCATAATGTGTACCAGTCTGATTTTAGACCTGGACATAGAACCGTTTCATTATATTCATAATGTGTACCAGTCTGATTTTAGACCTGGACATAGAACCGTTTCATTATATTCATAATGTGTACCAGTCTGATTTTAGACCTGGACATAGAACCGTTTCATTATATTCATAATGTGTACCAGTCT
This sequence comes from Thymallus thymallus, assembly GCA_023634145.1. NCBI lineage: Eukaryota > Metazoa > Chordata > Actinopteri > Salmoniformes > Salmonidae > Thymallus > Thymallus thymallus. The sequence goes on from CM042423.1 coordinate 1,270,458, forward strand.
GATTTTAGACCTGGACATAGAACCGTTTCATTATATTCATAATGTGTACCAGTCTGATTTTAGACCTGGACATAGAACCGTTTCATTATATTCATAATGTGTACCAGTATGATTTTAGACCTGGACATAGAACCACTTCTTCCTATCCACTCACGCTACAACGTGTATCGATAGACTTGAATTGTTATTAGTGGCTTGTGTCTTTCTAATATCGAGGAGTATTTCATGTTCTCTGGTCATACGAGGAAGGATAACAACATGAATTGGTGCCGACAGATATGGCAGCTCTGCTTCTAGCTCCTAACAAGCATTTCACTACACCCGCAATAACATCTGCTAAATATGTGTATGTGACTCCACTCAAACTCCACTCGCCGTGTTTGGAGGAAGAAGAAGGATGAGTACAACCCCAAGAACACCATCCCAACCATGAAGCATGGAGGTGGAAACATCATTCTTTGGGAATGCTTTTCTGCAGAGGGGACAGGACGACTGCACCGTATTGAGGGGAGGATGGATGGGGCCATGTATCGCGAGATCTTGGCCAACAACCTCCTTCCCTCAGTAAGAGCACTGAAGATGGGTCGTGGCTAGGTCTTCCAGCATGACAACGACCCAAAACACACAGCCAGGGCAACTAAGGAGTGGCTCCGTAAGAAGCATCTCAAGGTCCTGGAGTGGCCTAGCCAGTCTCCAGACCTGAACCCAATAGAAAACCTTTGGAGGGAGCTGAAAGTCCGTATTGCCCAGCGACAGCCCCGAAACCTGAAGGATCTGGAGAAGGTCTGTATGGAGGAGTGGGCCAAAATCCCTGCTGCAGTGTGTGCAAACCTGGTCAAGAACTACAGGAAACGTATGATCTCTGTAATTGCAAACAAAGTTTTCTGTACCAAATATTAAGTTCTGCTTTTCTGATGTATCAAATACTTATGTCATGCAATAAAATGCAAATTAATTACTTAAAAATCATACAATGTGATTTTCTGGATTTTTGTTTTAGATTCCGTCACTCACAGTTGAAGAGTACCTATGATAAAAATTACAGACTTCTACACGCTTTGTAAGTGGGAAATCCTGCAAAATCGGCAGTGTATCAAATACTTGTTCTCCCCACTGTATGTAGTGAGGGCCAGCCAACGAGAGCGTACAGGTCGCAGTGGTGGGTAGTATATGGGGCTTTGGTAACAAAACGGATGGCACTGTGATAGATCACATCCAATTTGCTGAGCAGAGTGTTGGAGGCTATTTTGTAAATGACATCGCCAAAGTCAAGGATCGGTAGGATGGTCAGTTTTACGAGGGCATGGAGATGATTAATGTGAGTCTGGAAGGAGAGTTTACAGTCTAACCAGACATTTTCAATACTCAAGAGAGTGAAAAAACATAGCTAGACTGTTGTTTTACCATGAAACGTAATGCTGCTATTGTTCTACTTTGGTAAAGCAGCTGGTGTTTCTTAACCAGTCTAAGGGTATCTAACTAGAAGACTGGTGGTGATTGGTTAGCTACGGGGAAGCAAGAGAGTCGCCTGTGCGATCTGTATAGTCAGAGGCTGAGAGGAGAGGAGCTTGTCTGCCTGTCTGATGAAGACTGTGTGCCACTTTGGTTCGTCCTTCGTAAGGCTGCACTGCGCATCCATGCTGCTAATATTAATTGTGCTTATCATGATCTGAAAGGCTGTCAATATCTCCAAAAACTATTGTCCAGTCCACTTAGTAGTGATATTTTAGTCACAGAGATAATATTGTCTCCTTTTAGTCAACTGAAATGAAAAATATGTTTTGTTCAGTTATTGTTTAGTCAGATATAGTCTCATAAATTGCCACTGAAAAATAGGTGTTTGACAAATATTTTTGTCACTGTTTTTGTTTAAGAAATGAACACTGCACCGGACTGGGAACATATATACTATTTTAGTTTTAAAGCTGGATCCAACTACTCAATACATAACCAATAGATGTTCTGGTGCCGTTCGGGTAATTAAAAAACTTCTTACTGGGGAATGTAAAAGGTTTTCTTGAATATCTGTATTTTACTGGTTTTATATTATATTATATTGTCTTTTTATAATGTATATTTGCTGCCTTGTGAAAGACACCCTAGTCTCAATGGTGAGCTTAAATAAAGGTACAACAACAAACATGGTGATTAGTGAGAGAAGGACGTTAGTTTCTTACCTCGGGTTCTGGGATGCTCACCTCTGGCGTACCGTCCGGTTTGTCGCTTAATAAGCTCGGGTCAACGTAGATCTCCTCGTTGCCCTCGACGACTACGTCAGTAACAGGGATGGCCTGCTCAGGTGATTCAACAACATCCTGCACCTCTACATGCCTACAGAGGACAGGTGATTCAACAACATCCTGCACCTCTACATGCCTACAGAGGACAGGTGATTCAACAACATCCTGCACCTCTACATGCCTACAGAGGACAGAAAATGGGATACATCTAAATTGGATCCCTGGGACGTCACACTCTGATGTCACCCCAATGAAGTTGACATTTAAAATGGTTAAAGTGACAATCCAGTCTCCATTAACCTTGTTTAACATCTGATTTCCTTAACAAAATGGAGATATTAGTGTCAGTCTCCATTAACCTTGTTTAACATCTGATTTCCTTAACAATAAGGAGATATTACAGCTCCAGTCTCCATTAACCTTGTTTAACATCTGATTTCCTTAACAATAAGGAGATATTACAGCTCCAGTCTCCATTAACCTTGTTTAACATCTGATTTCCTTAACAATAAGGAGATATTACAGCTCCAGTCTCCATTAACCTTGTTTAACATCTGATTTCCTTAACAAAATGGAGATATTACAGCTCCAGTCTCCATTAACCTTGTTTAACATCTGATTTCCTTAACAAAATGGAGATATTAGTGTCAGTCTCCATTAACCTTGTTTAACATCTGATTTCCTTAACAAAATGGAGATATTAGTGTCAGTCTCCATTAACCTTGTTTAACATCTGATTTCCTTAACAAAATGGGCATCTCAACAGGTGGTCCAGGTATGTCATGACATCACAAGTGGGCGGGGCTTTCCTCTTCTGTTCTCTATTGTTCCTCAAGTGAAGGGGAGGCTGATGACATCACAGATGACCAGTGGTGTAGTGGAAGGTAAACACTACTTCACCCACTAATTGTTTTTACCACTACGTCACTGCTGATGACATCACAGATTCCCTACGTGAAGTTTGCAGTTGTGTCTAAAAAACACTATTTTGCTCAAAACATGATTGATTTTTACGCTTTACTGTACTTTACTGTATTTATACTTGGGATGTCGCTTTTCAACAGTAAAAATTCAAAAATCGCTGGAGGACGTCTTTAAGGTTAAGGTAATCTTCTTCCCAGACACTTCTGCCCAAACGCGCAAAGAGTCTGGTGGACCAACGCGTCAAACTTGGCCTTTATTAGCCAATACAGAAAGACTGGGAGAAACTCATAGGCATTGTCTTAATCTACCAACCATTATAAAATGGTCTGTTTGGATCCTGGATGCTTGTTGGTTGATAGCAGGGAGTTAAAACACCTCAATCTCCGTGTTTAGATGTATCAATCCACTGTCCCACAGCCCAGCCAGTCAATTTATAAACTTCATCTCCCATGTAAAAAGGTGTCTAGACATTATTTCCTCATGCTACTAGGCTAGCATTCGGTTTGCAACAGTTGGGTTTTGTCGAAACCTTGCTGGGTTTTTTCAATCTCCACTGTGCCATGTAGACTAAGGGCTTCTCTGAGCCAGGCAAATTGATTTATTTGGATCATTATAATGGATATATCCAATTAAATGTCAATAAAAACTAAGGTAAAAGAAACAAAAGGGCAATGGAAATACTTGAGTTCTTACCATGAAATATACAGTACTAGTCAAAAGTTTGGACACACCTACAAAAGTTTGGACACACCTATTTTTACTATCTTCTACATTGTAAAATAATAGTGAAGACATCAAAACTATGAAATAACACATATGGAATCATGTAGTAACCAAAAAAAATTTAAACAAATCAAAATATATTTTATATTTGAGATTCTTCAAAGTAGCCACCCTTTGCAATGATGACAGCTTTGTACACTCTTGGCATTCTCTCAACCAGCTTCATGAGGTAGCCACCTGGAATGCATTTCAATTAACAGGTGTGCCTTGTTAAAAGTTATTTTGTGGAATTTCTTTCCTTCTTGCGTTTGAGCCAATCAGTTGTGTTGTGACCAGGTAGGGTTCGTATACAGAAGATAGTCCTATTTGGTAAAAGACCAAGTCCATATTATGGCAAGAACAGCTCAAATAAGCAAAGAGAAACGACAGTCCATCATTACTTTAAGACATGAAGGTCAGTCAATCTGGAACATTTCAAGAAAGTTTCTTCAAGTGCAGTCGCAAAAACCATCAAGCGCTATGATGAAACTGTCTCTCATGAGGACCGCCACAGGAAAGGAAGACCCAGAGTTACCTCTGCTGCAGAGGATAAGTTCATTAGAGTTACCAAATAAATGCTTCACAGAGTTCAAGTAACAGACACATCTCAACATCAACTGTTCAGAGGAGACTGTGTGAATCAGGCCTTGAATTGCTGTAAAGAAACCACTACTAAAGGACACCAATAAGAAGAAGAGACTTGATTGGGCCAAGAAACACGAGCAATGGACATCAGACCGGTGGAAATCTGTCCTTTGATCAGATGAGTGCAAATTTGAGATTTTTGGTTTTAACCGCTGTGTCTTTGTGAGACACAGAGTAGGTGAACGGATGATCTCTGCATGTGTGGTTCCCACCGTGAACCATGGAGGAGGAGGTGTGATGGTGCTTTGCTGGTGACACTGTCTGTGATTTATTTAGAATACAAGGCACACTTAACCAGCATGGCTACCACAGCATTCTGCAGCAATACACCATCCCATCTGGTTTGTGCTTAGTGGGACTATCATTTGTTTTTCAACAGGACAATGACCCAACACACCTCCAGACTGTGTAAGGGCTATTTGACCAAGAAGGAGAGTGATTGAGTGCTGCATCAGATGACCTGGCCTCCAAAATCACCCAACCTCAACCCAACTGAGACTGTTTACATTTACATCATTTAGCAGACACTCTTATCCAGAGCAACTTCCCTACTTTTTCATACTTTTTGTTCATACTAGTCCCCCGTGAGAATCAAACCGACAACCCTGGCGTTGTAAGTACCATGCTCTACCAACTAAGCTACATGAGATGGACCGCAGAGTGAAGGAAAAGCAGCCAACAAGTGGGAACTCCTTCAAGACTCTTGAAAAGCATTCCAGGTGAAGCTGGTTGAGAGAATGCCAAGAGTGTGCAAAGCTGTCATCAAGGCAAAGGGGGGCTACTTTGAAGAATCTCCAATCTAAAATTTGAATTTACCACAGGTGGACTCCAATCAAGTTGTAGAAACATCTCAAGGATGATCAATGGAAACAGGATGAACCTGAGATCAATTTTGAGTCTCATAGTAAAGTGTCTGAATACTTATGTAAATAAAGTATTTCTGGTTTTTAATTTTAACAAATTAGAAAAATATTCTAAAAACCTGTTTTCGCTTTGTCATTATGGGGTATTATGTGTGGATTGATGAGATTATTATTTTTTTTAAATAAAATGTAGAATAAAGCTGTAACGTAACGAAATGTGGAAAAAGTTAAAGGGTCTGAATACTTTCCGAATGCACTGTATGCGCTGTGCACAATAGCCCACGGACAACGGTAGGGGTTGGGTTTTAGGGTATGGACGTCCCAAGGATCCCAGATACCACTAACCGAGTGCTATTTCGTGTACTGCTTTACAACAACAAGCAGCAAGAGGGGTGTACTACAAAGCGGTATCAATACATTAGCCAGCTAACTTTGATAAACAGAAATTACTACAGATGTTGTTGTTCATTAGGAAAGCTAAACTAAGATATGTGTTTTCTGGTTGTTGTAGAATATTTAGGCGAGGCAGCTGGCTGTGTAGTATAACCCTGTGTAGTATAACCCTGTGTAGTATAACCCTGTGTAGTATAACCCTGTGTAGTATAACCCTGTGTAGTATAACCCTGTGTAGTATAACCCTGTGTAGTATAACCCACAGCTGGCTGTGTAGTATAACCCTGTGTAGTATAACCCTGTGTAGTATAACCCTGTGTAGTATAACCCTGTGTAGTATAACCCTGTGGTTCCTTTAGAGAAGGATAATAGTAGCATGGTTGACCTCTTGATCTGTCCAACCATGGATACTCTTGCTGACTCCCGGTTCCTGATCTGGCCGCTCTTAACACTGAAGGAGAGCACCCGCATACAAACAGAGAGAGAACAGAGACTGTTGAGAAGGAGCACTACCAACACTGTGAAACACTGAAACCTAGCATAGCGTAGCATACCAGCACTACCAACACTGTGAAACACTGAAACCTAGCATAGCGTAGCATACCAGCACTACCAACACTGTGAAACACTGAAACCTAGCATAGCGTAGCACTCTATGGAACAGCACTACCAACACTGTTCTATGTATCATGTACCGTGTATCTGTCTTTTGTGTACTTTCGTTGTGGCATTTTGCACCTGCCCTGTGTTTTTGTTGTAGCTTCTTGACAATGAAATTTCCCCCTCGGGGGATCAATAAAGTACCTATCTATCTATCTATCTATCTATCTATCTAAACACTGAAACCTAGCATAGCGTAGCATACCAGCACTACCAACACTGTGAATCACTGAAATCTAGCATAGCGTAGCATTCTATGGACCAGCACTACCAACACTGTGAAACACTGAAATCTAGCATAGCGTAGCATTCTATGGACCAGCCAGATAATAATAATAATAATACATTATATTTCTATAGACTTTCTTTGAAACACTGTCTAACATTACAGAGTGCTGTGTTGCTGAATGCTCGTCACCTCCACTCTATGGCATGGTCGATAGACTCAAAAGACTTGGGTCGTCCTTTCAGGAAGTTCTGCATGCTGTGTAGCATCTCCATGGCACTGCCTAAAGAGAGAGCGAGAGAGAGAGTGAACACCCCCCCCAACCTTCCACCACATCTATCACCACCTGTCCTACAGTAGTGGGGAGGAGCCTACTGCTAGCGGTATGGACTGGGCCCTACCTTCCACCACGTCTATCACCACCTGTCCTACAGTAGTGGGGAGGAGCCTACTGCTAGCGGTATGGACTGGGCCCTACCTTCCACCACGTCTGTCACCACCTGTCCTACAATAGTGGGGAGGAGCCTACTGCTAGCGGTATGGACTGGGCCCTACCTTCCACCACGTCTGTCACCACCTGTCCTACAGTAGTGGGGAGGAGCCTGCTGCTAGCGGTATGGACTGGGCCCTACCTTCCACCACGTCTGTCACCACCTGTCCTACAGTAGTGGGGAGGAGCCTACTGCTAGCGGTATGGACTGGGCCCTACCTTCCACCGCGTCTGTCACCACCTGTTCTACAGTAGTAGGGAGGAGCCTGCTGCTAGCGGTATGGACTGGGCCCTACCTTCCACCACGTCTATCACCACCAGTCCTACAGTAGTGGGGAGGAGCATGCTGCTAGCAGTATGGACAGCGATGGCCCCGCCCATACTGTGACCAACCAGGACGATGGGGGGAGGGGCCTCTCCGTAGCACGCTCGCACCACATTGGCCACATCCCTAGGAGGGGCGGGACAAGAGGGACAGGTGAGGTACAGGTGAAAGGCAGAGGGACAGGAAGTTATTTTCCAGGTGTGTATCTACTTCTTACCTGGACATGGTCTGTGTGGAGAGGTCATCTGACTGACGTACCTGGGTGGAACCTGGAGAGAAGGAGAAGTAAACAGGTCCTGTAAACATTGGGTTTTAGAGTCTATATGATATGACCATATAAAAAACTATGTACACTGGACGTCAAAAGTTTGGAATATTACTAATTCAAGGCTTTTTCTTTATTTGCACTATTTTTTACATTGTAGAATAAAAGTGAAGACATCAAAACTTAAAGGAGTTCCCACATATCCTCTGCAGCAGAGGTATTTCTGGGTCTTCCATTCCTGTGGCGGTCCTCATGAAGCTGGTTGACAGAATGCCATGAGTGTGCAAAGCTGTCATCAAGGCAAAGGGTGGCTACTTTGAAGATTCTCAAATATAAAATATATTTTGATTTGTTTAACATGTTTTTGGTTACTATATGATTCCATATGTGTTATGTCATAGTTTTGATGTCTTCACTTTTATTCTACAATGTAGAAAATAGTACAAATAAAGAAAATGAGTAATATTGAATGAGTAATATTCAAAATTTTTGGCCCCCAGTGTATGTGTCCTTATTCCCTGAGTAGTGCACTACATAGCAAATAGGGTGGCATTTCAGATGCAACCATGGTTCCATCTGAGATTACCTTTGACCTTTGGTCTCTGAACTCACCGTGACCCCTGAGGTCCATGGCCAGTACCCTGCAGGTCACCCTACTGGCTATGGCTGTCTGAAGACCGATGAGATGGAGCGCCAGATAAACAAGAAAATAGGTATTATAACAGGAATGAAAGAACGAAAGAAAACAGACATTATTTTTACAGGAATGGAAAGAGTTAACAGTAGTTTGAAACACTGGTCAGTAAAAACGAAACAAATGCTGGATATCTAGTTTAACCAGTTTAGAGTGATGACCCCGGCCTGAACCCTGTGGAACACAATATGCATGTAACCATTGTTCACCAAGCTGTAGATAGTGTTGTACATAGTAGACTCACAGTAAAGACAGCCCAGGACAGGGCAGAGTGTCCTCCTCCATGCAGCAGAACCAGTAGAGGTCCATCAGTCCCGTTCCTGTAGACCCTGAACACATCTCTGGTCTCTGATGGTCCTACTGGGATGTCCTCTGACTGGTCAAAATACTGCCTCCACGACACCGCTGAGTAACTGGTGGAGGAGAATACACAGAACTAGCGTGTGTGTGTATGTGTGTGTGTGTGTATGTGTATGTGTGTGTGTATGTGTACGTATGTATGTGTGTGTGTGTGAGAGTGTGTGTGTGTGTGTGTGTGTGTGTGTGTGTGTGTGTGTGTGTGTGAACCCTCTAGAATAGAACACTAGAACACAGACAGAACACAGTCTTGAACACAGAACACTAGACTAGAACATAGACAGAACTCTCTAGAACACAGAACACTAGACTAGAATCTAGACAGAACTCTCTAGAACACAGAATACTAGACTAGAACATAGACGGACCCCTCTAGAACACAGAACACTAGACTAGAACATAGACAGAACCCTCTAGAACACATAACACTAGACTAGAACATAGACAGAACCCCCTAGAACACAGAACACTAGACTTGATAATAGACAGAACCCTCTAGAACACAAAACACTAGACTAGAACACAGACAGAACACTCAAGATTAAAACAACTGAACACTAGAACAGGGTTTCCCAAACTCGGTCCCAAACTGGATGCATGTTTTGTTTTTTTCAAATAACCAACTCATCATCAAGCTTTGATTATTTGATCAGCTGTGTAGTGCTGGAGCAAAACCCAGGACTAGAAAACAGACAGAACACTCAGATTAAAACAACTGAACACTCTAGAACACAAAACACACTAGACTAGAACATTGAGAGAACACTAAGGAAACAAAACATGTTAGAACACAGAACACTCTAGAGAGAACACAGGCAGAACCCTCAAGATTAGAATATAGAATATAACTCACTTCTCTGTGTCAAAGCTGTCCTCCCACATCCTCCTGGGTGGCAATGGACAGGTGTCAGGCTCAGCCTCTGTCTCTGGCTGGGGGTCCTCAGGCACCTTCAGGGGTTCTTCTCCAGGTAGCTGGGGCTCTGCTACAGGTAGTGTAGGGTCTGGAGCAGGGTGTGGTAGCTGGGGGTAATCTGCCGGCTGTGGGGCTCCTAGACCGAGAGAACTAGTCTCCACCTCACTGCGTACCTCTGCCATCGACCAAATGACATCTAACGGTGTGGCACGAAGCCTAAGTACCCACCAAGTACACTACAAGTACCAGACAGGACAATGCGTGGGTTGCGTCCCAAATGGCATCTTTTTCTTTATATACTTTTATAAAGAACACTACCTGTAGCAGAGGGTCAAGTATTGCATTATATAGGGAGGTAGTGCACTATATAGGGAATAGGCTACCATTTGGGATGCAGTCCTAGACAGATGGTGCAGACAGGTAGCATCTGGGATAGTGCGTCCTATTGGTTAAGGGCCCTGGGGAGGGTTTGACTTAGTTGACAGCTGACCAATGGTGTACGTCCAGAGAACGCTGAGTGAGACGGTGTGAGGTGCTGGGAGAGAATTCTAGAACGAAGGGAGAATTTACTATCTAAGGTTTGGGAATTAAAGGGGAAATCAGCAGTTGTTACATATATTTTTTCACTTAGAAATTAAGGATATGTACCCATTGATTCTTGAAGACTATAACTTATAAATGCCTCATATGAGCTTAGTTCAGGGAGTGGGGTCACAGCCAGCCATTACCAACGACAACCCTGGAGCAATTAGAGATAAGTGCTTTGCTCAACGGTACAGATGTTTCACCTTGTTGGCTCAGGGATTTGAACTTGTGACATTTTGGTGACCAGTCGAATGCGTTAACCTCTAGGCCACCTGCTGGCCACATCATGACTGGTCAGTCCTGACATCCATAGCTCTGTTTATTATGAATTTGAGAGAGGTTACATTTCTCCAGCCCCATCCCTCAGCTTTTTTCCAAAACAGGGGCGGGGAATATCCTTTGTTATTGTTTCTACTGCCCATTGCCCCTTTAATTAAGGATTTAATAAATTGTGAGTATGATTTTTAATACCAGATATAGAAACCAAGAGATACAGAAAACCTTTATGATAAACTTCCAAGAAGAAAGTTGTTGTGGGGAAAAATATATTTCATGAAAATTCTCATGGTCACACACACATACACACACACACACACACACACACACACACACACACACACACACACACACACACACACACACACACACACACACACACACACACACACACACACACACACACACACACACACACACACACACACACACGCGCACACACACACACACACCCAAACACACACACACACACACCTGTGTGTGGAAACTCAGGTGGTGGTGACAGTCATGACTGGTTTCTAAGCAACAACGGACCCGTAAGTAGATCCAGGATGGTGGCAGAGAGAGTAGGCAGACACAGACTGGAAATACATACTATATACATACTATATACTATATACATACTACATACATACTACATACATACTACATACATACTATATACATACTACATACATACTATATACATACTACATACATACTATATACATAATACATACATACTACATACATACTATATACATACTACATACATACTATATACATACTACATACATACTATATACATACTACATACATACTACATACATACTACATACATACTATATACATAATACATACATACTATATACATACTACATACATACTATATACATACTACATACATACTACATACATACTACATACATACTATATACATAATACATACATACTATATACATAATACATACATACTATATACATAATACATACTACATACATACTATATACATACTACATACATACTATATACATACTACATACATACTATATACATAATACATACATACTATATACATAATACATACATACTATATACATACTACATACATACTACATACATACTACATACATACTATATACATAATACATACATACTATATACATACTACATACATACTATATACATACTACATACATACTACATACATACTACATACATACTATATACATAATACATACATACTATATACATAATACATACATACTATATACATAATACATACTACATACATACTACATACATAATACATACATACTACATACTATATACATACTACATACATAATACATACTATATACATACTACATACATAATACATACATACTACATACATAATACATACTATATACATACTACATACATACTACATACATAATACATACTACATACATACTACATACATACTACATACATAATACATACTATATACATACTATATACATACTACATACATACTACATACATAATACATACATAATACATACTACATACATACTATATACATAATACATACTATATACATACTATATACATACTACATACATAATACATACATACTACATACATAATACATACTATATACATACTATATACATACTACATACATACTACATACATAATACATACTACATACATACTACATACATACTACATACATAATACATACTATATACATACTATATACATACTACATACATACTACATACATAATACATACTACATACATACTACATACATACTATATACATAATACATACTATATACATACTATATACATACTACATACATACTACATACATAATACATACTACATACATACTACATACATACATAATACATACTACATACATAATACATACTACATACTACATACATACTACATACTACATACATACTACATACATACTACATACATAATACATACTATATACATACTACATACATACTACATACATAATACATACTACATACATACTACATACATACTACATACATACTACATACATACTACATACATACTACATACATACTACATACATAATACATACATACTACATACATACTACATACTACATACATACTACATACATACTACATACATACTACATACATACTACATACATAATACATACATACTACATACTACATACTACAGAAATAATACATACATCTACATATTACAGAAATAATACATACATCTACATATTACATACATACTACATATTACAGAAATAATACATACATCTACATATTACATACATAATACATAATACATACATACTACATACATCTACATATTACATACATACTACATACTACATACATAATACATACATCTACATATTACATACATACTACATATTACATACATAATACATACATCTACATATTACATACACACTACATATTACATACATAATACATACATCTACATATTATATACATCTACATATTACATACATACTACATATTACAGAAATAATACATACATCTACATATTACATACATACTACATATTACATACATACTACATATTACATACATCTACATAATACATACATACTACATATTACAGAAATAATACATACATCTACATATTACATACATACTACATATTACATACATACTACATATTACATACATAATACATACATCTACATATTATATACATCTACATATTACATACATACTACATATTACATACATAATACATACATACTACATATTATATACATCTACATATTACATACATACTACATGCATTCAACTACATAAATTACATCTACATATTACATACATAATACATTCATTCAACTACATACATCTACATATTACATACATAATACATACATAATACATACACTACCGTTCAAAAGTTTGGGGTCACCTAGAAATGTCCTTGTTTTTAAAAGAAAAGCCAATTTATAAAAACAACAACAAATTGATCAGAAATACAGTGTTGTAAATGACTGTTGTAGCTGGAAACGGCTTCTGTACGCTTATGTAGATATTCCATAACAAATCTGCCGTTTCCAGCTACAATAGTCTAAGTGACTACAAACATTTGAAAGGAAGTGTACATCTAAATTTTACATACATAATACATACATCTACATATTACATACATAATACATACATCTACATATTACATACATAATACATTCATTCAACTACATACATCTACATATTTTTCCATCTCAATACCTAGATAAACACTGAAGAATGAGTATTGGATTTGGGATGGTTTTGATAAGCCAATAGGTTAAACTTCAAGCTGGTGTGCTTTGGGCTGGTTTTGATAATAAAACATTCTCTCTACTATTATTCTGACATTTCACATTCTTAAAATAAAGAGGTGATCCTAACTGACCTAAGACAGGGAATTTTTACTAGGATTAAATGTCAGGAATGTAAAAAACTGAGTTTAAATGTATTTGGCTGGCAGGTGTATGTAAACTTCTCACTTCAACTGTACATTTTATCATCAAATATTTTAAGAGCTTTCATTGTCTGCTTATATGCCCCTTTTATTTATTATAAGGTTCTGACTTGGTGTACAGGGAGAACACTGTAAGAACGGCCCATGTTCTGAATTCTGTCACTGTACATTTCAAAAGTGCTGAACAAATAGTTATATTGACTATGTCAGTTGTCGCTTGCTCATTAATGTCTTAATCAAAATTACGGATTGCCTCTTATCCGCTTGTCGTCCCCTTATGCCATAGTTTGTACATCTCAACTGTCAATAGAAACCACAAGTCAACCATATCAGCTATGTTTTTAATAAAAGGCAGTAAATTAGGCTGAATTAACCTGTTTCGCTGCCAGACAAGGCTCCACTGGGTGGTAAGGATTCACTTCATGGTGCTGAAAAGAAAGCTCTGCTGTTGGGACAGATTTATGTCGGCCCTAACAGTTTGTGGGCATCGGTTGTCACCGTTATAGTGCAATGCATGTATTGTTCATGTGTGTGTTGTGTAGTGGCTTTGCTGGCATGCATCTACACCATTTTTGGGATGCTTGCCCCACCAAGATCAATACACTTCTTGTGTATGCTATACTAACCATCCTATTAGGAAATCCCGATGGTTAAATAGAGTATAGAATATATGTGTGATAAATTGACACGCGCGACCTCGTTGGCTCTGATTCTACTCTATTTTGCCCTCTTCCTCTGAGCTCTGCCCCGTGATGTTTTCGTGTATCCATCCTTGAAGGCGTGGTGGCACCCCGCCTCTCTCTCTCTCTCTCTCTCTCGCTCTCCCTCTCTCTCCTCCCTCCCGACTCCAGGATCTCCCATCTCCCTCTCTGTCTCCGCCCCAATGAATGCATCGTTTCATTCATTCACCTATGCAAGCGTAGCGAGTCGCGTTCACTGACAAACGAACGACACACCAAGAAGGACACGCACTACAACAGTATCATAATCGCTACAAAAACCGATAGAAAATAATCGTGGATTTCCGCAAAATAACTGCAAGAAAAGGCGATATTTTTAAGACGTTATGTGCCTCCCTATATGCAGATAACATTATGGATTCCTTGCCAAGGTCGACAGCAACTTCAGGTAGTGGAATTCGAGCAGGGAGAAAGGTCCGTATGTATGGGGCGTGGACTAGTTTATCACCAGTTGATGATGTATAAATCTGTCATCTCCGATATGAACGTTAATTTAGATGAATATATGTTTTATATAACTCACAGTATGTTTCAGGTATGTTCATATATAACCTATAGCGTATAGATGAGGCGGGTTGCTGTCAATGATTTGGAGGAAGATCTGTATGTCAGAGTATCAACAGTAACAAGAAGTTTATAATTCTCTGTTTTTATCCAAGCAAATATTCAAAATGTGTGCTTGAGAGAAATCATACCTATTTCTAACTGAAATTCAAGTTGGCCTAGTGACTATAATATTAATTAGATCATTTCATTTCTCCACCAGGTTATCAATGTGAAGATCAATCATTGACTCCAACCAATCAATACACTTCTAACTGTACCGGGGTTCTAAAAGACAACGTCATTGCCATGGAAACGCCCCCGGGTTCCAAGCAGAGGACGGTGGTCGCTCAGATGGAATCGCCCCGCGGAAGGGAGGTGGCTATGCTTGATGTCCTTGGCAACACAGAACCCAACGCCAAGCGGGGGGCGGAGCCTAAACTCAATCTCCAACTATCGCCAGGTGAGGCCTCCCCCCATGTCGCCGCGGATACCAGGAAGTTGAATGGAGGACGTGGAGGTGGCACCTCCCCTTCCTGTCTGAGGGCTGATGGGGGGGGAAATGAGGGTTCATGGCAGAGTAAAGGAGGGAGTATAGATGTGAGTGGAGGAGGGAGAAGAGGGGTATTAAAACCACTAACAACACCTGAGAGAGAGGAAGCTAAGAAAAGCAGGATCCCTATGGCTCTCTCCCTGAAGACGGACACACACACCTCCACACACACCTCCACACACACCTCCACACACACCTCACTCACCACACACACTACCACTACTAGCAGTGACCGAAGGCTTAGGTCTCCCAACATCAAACACATCACGAGCCCCAAAACACACACACACCGAGCAGAACACACCTGGGATGCCAGCTCCAAAGTAGAACACTCCAGAACCCAACACTTGTCTGTGGTGAGCCCCAAACCCTCTGCCTCCAGAACCGAACACTTGTCTGTGGTGAGCCCCAAACCCTCTGCCTCCAGAACCGAACACTTGTCTGTGGTGAGCCCCAAACCCTCTGCCTCCAGAACAGAACACTTGTCTGTGGTGAGCCCCAAACCCTCTGCCTCCAGAACAGAACACTTGTCTGTGGTGAGCCCAAAACCCTCTGCCTCCAGAACAGAACACTTGTCTGCGGTGAGTTCCAAACCCTCGGCCTCCAGAACCGAACACTTGTCTGCGATGAGTTCCAAACCCTTGGCCTCCAGAACCGTGCAGGGTTCTAAGGACCCTCAGAAGGTTTCTAGTTCTAAAGGTCCTGCTCTGCCCCTTGCCCCTCTGGCCACCTCCAGCCCCAAATGTAGAACTACCGTTGACGTGATGCTCACATCAACCACCTCTGACATCCTCACAGGGGGACGAGCCTCGGACTCTGACCTGTCGATGTGGTCACTAGGGGTCAAGTTCAACACACCCCATAATACCCCATTCCTGACCCCTGACCCCTTTGCCATGGCAACGGACAACACAGAGACGACGCTAGAAGACACAGCTCGCCGACTGGAATCCAAAATGGCTGCTGCCGTCTCAGAGGGGTCGTCGACAGTGACAATGACGTCACAGAGCGGCACCCGTCTGTTTAGAGGGGGAATGGCCGGAGGACCTACGCTATCCCAGAAGGCCATGCAGCAGAGTGACACGGCAGCTACGCGTGAGGCCCTGGAGAGGGACGTCAACCCCCCAGAGTATCGCTGGGGTGACGGGTGTAGCGATGTAGATTGCGCGGGCCGGTTGCCGTGGGAGACCAAGCCATCTGGAGCCCCGCTGAGTCACGTGGGAGACGGAAATGTTATCGCCATCACCGGCGGCAACAACGATGAAGCGTCGTCAAGGGCAACGGAGAAGGTGAAGAAAGAAATGGGAGGAAAGCAGGAGAAGGATGAACACCAGCCTCCAGGGACCGGGAGCTCTAGAGAGGCCGGCACCATGACTAACCCAAGCGAGATGAGGCGTTCCTGGGGAGAGGAGCGAAGGGAGGTGGGGGTTCAGGCTGTAGTAGAGGTGTGTGACCGCTCCGCCTCTACCAGCCCCCGCTTGCTCACCCTGTCCCTACGCGATCACCGTGGCAACGCAGGGGAACAGGAAGGGGTTGTTAGTGACGGACAGAGAGACACAGACTCATGGTCCAATGGGCTGACATCTGGGGGTCAGAGGGGGAGTGTCCTTGTCTGTGACCTCTGCATGGACCAGCAGGTCAGAGGTCAGGGGTTAAATGGAGAGCTGGGGCCTTTGATTGGCTTACAGAGCTGTCAGTCAAGGTTGGTCGCACCGCAGAACCAGGAGGCGGGACTGAAGCCAGTAGCCCTGCCCCTGTGCTGCATTCCTATTGGCCTAGCTCCATTCCAACACGTCTGTCAGATAGACATCGAGCTCTGCAGCCAATCAGAGCTCCCGAACATTAACGATAAGCTGCCGACCACCAATGAGGAGCTGCCGACCAGTGTCACCACCGACAAGCAGCAGAAACCATCCGAGACTCACAGCAAAGCTAAAACCAAACAGACAGGTAATTCAGGTAGCAAGAACAGCCACAAACACAGAAACCACTCTTCTCCTTCCCACTCCTCCTCTCACCGGACCCACAGAAACAAACCTTGCTCGGATAGAGACAAACAGAAACCGGGGTTGGAGTGGAACCAGACTGGATTGGACCGGTTCCAGGCAGACCCAGCCCCAGGGAAGAGTACCACCAAACTGACTGTGAAGAATCCAGAACGGGCTGGTGACACAAACAAGGAGAGGAAGGACTCTGGGCCGGTGCAGAACGTGGTTTGGGATGAACAGGGGATGACCTGGGAGGTGTATGGAGCATCGGTGGATCTAGAGAGTCTGGGGTTCGCCATCCAGTCACACCTGCAGTGTAAGATCAGAGAGCACGAGAAACGCATCGGAACACTACGGAAGTCAGTCTCCCAAGAGGTTCCCTCTCCGGGAGCGAAGAAGAGGAAGGAGAAGAAGAAGAAGAGGAAGGTTTTCCGGTCAATATGCCAACCGGGATGCTGCAGGAAGCCTCCCGCGTCTCCCGCAGGGAAGTGATAGAACATCGGCATGTTCGGAATGTTTACAGAAGAACGTTCTAAAACATTATAATCTAGATTATAGAACATTCTATAACATCACCCACCAGGAAGTGAGAGAATTTTTGGAATGTTTGTGGGCATTCCGGAATGTTCACAGATTATTATTCTAGATCATTCTAATCACAGGAGGCTGGTGGCACCCTGATTGGGGAGGACAGGCTCGTGGTAATGGCTGAAGCGGAGTGAGTGGAAAGGTATGAAATACATTAAACACATGGTTTCCATTGGTCCCATTCCAGACATTATGATGACTCTCCTTCCCTCAGCAGCCTTGACTGGTTCTAATCTAAGAACATTCTGTAACAACAAACCTGTTCTTGGATTTGATTAGGAGGATACATTTTCTACAGTTGTTCTTAGAGTTGTTCTAGGAGGAGAAGAGACATCCTGTTGGTAGCAATGGACAAAACAACACTATGGACACTTTCACCCATTATTATCACACCATGTATCTGCTGCTAGACTAGACAGTAGCCACATGAACATCAAGGACACTACTTTTGACCAGAGCCCATATAGGGAATGGGGTACTATTTTGGGACACGGACCATGATATTTACTGTGTATCACTGCATCGTTGAACGAAGAACATGAGTTTGTAGCTAAAACAGAAAAAGGCAATAAGATTCTATGATTCTCAAGTGTGCATGAGTTACACTGTACACTGTACACAATACACTGTTTTATCACACCATGAGTGTAGCTACAATACACTGTTTTATCACACCATGAGTGTAGCTACAATACACTGTTTTATCACACCATGAGTGTAGCTACAATACACTGTTTTATCACACCATGAGTGTAGCTACAATACACTGTTTTATCACACCATGAGTGTAGCTACAATACACTGTTTTATCACACCATGAGTGTAGCTACAATACACTGTTTAATCACACCATGAGTGTAGCTACAATACACTGTTTTATCACACCATGAGTGTAGCTACAATACACTGTTTTATCACACCATGAGTGTAGCTACAATACACTGTTTTATCACACCATGAGTGTAGCTACAATACACTGTTTTATCACACCATGAGTGT
>CM042423.1:1294968-1324968 GCA_023634145.1 Thymallus thymallus
TCAGTATAGCCAGAGGAATCATTCTATAAGGAATCAGTATAGCCAGAGGAATCAATCTATAAGAAATCAGTTTAGCCAGAGGAATAATTATATAACGAATCAGTATAGCCAGAGGAATCATTCTAATCATTCTATGAGGAATCAGTATAGCCAGAGGAATCATTCTATAAGAAATCAGTATAGCCAGAGTAATCATTCTATGAGGAATCAGTGTAGCCAGAGGAATAATTATATATGGAATCAGTATAGCCAGAGGAATCATTTATAAGGAATCAGTATAGCCAGAGGAATCATTCTGTAATGAATCAGTATAGCCAGAGGAATCATTCTATGAGGAATCAGTATAGTCAGAGGAATCATTCTATGAGGAATCAGTATAGCCAGAGGAAACATTCAATGAAGAATCAGTCTATAGCCAGATTAATCATTCTATGAGGAATCAGTATAGCCAGATTAATTATTCTATAAGGAATCAGTATAGCCAGAGGAATCATTCTATGAGGAATCAGTGTAGCCAGAGGAATCATTCTGTAATGAATCAGTATAGCCAGAGGAATCATTCTAATCATTCTATGAGGAATCAGTGTCAAGGCAATTAGCTTAGTGTTATTAGCACAGCCTCCTTGTTCAGTGGCAGGTGTTTGCGGCAGACGTCCACAAAACGAAGACTGTCCCCAAAACGAAGACTGTTCTGCCGAGTTGTTCTGCGGGAGTTAGTTGAGGAAGGCCCCGCTCTCTCGCTTGCCCATATGTTTAGTTATTTTTATTTACGATCTCTTTTTAATTATTGTAGCCTTTTTCTGTAGCCTGTCAACTATGTGACTGTCTATCCCTGTTCTCTCCTCTCTGTACAGACCATACAAACGCTTCACACCGCGTGGCTGCAACCTCTCTAATCTGGTGGTCCCGGCGCACACGACCCACGTGGAGTTCCAGGTCTCCAGCAGCCTTTGGAACTACCGTTCTGCGGCCAACAAGGCAGAGTTCATCTCAGCCTATGCTGCCCTCCAGTCCCTTGACTTCTTGGTGCTGACGGAATCATACATTTCCACAGAAAACACTGCTACTCCTACTGCTCTTTCCTCATCTGATCATGTGTTCTCTCATACCCGAGAGCATCTGGTCAGCGTGGCGGTGGAACAAGAATTCTAATGTCTCCCAAGTGGACATTCTCTCTTTTCCCCCTGACCCATCTGTCTATCTCCTCATTTGAATTCCATGCTGTCACAGTCACTAGCCCATTCAAACTTAACGTCCTTGTCATTTATCGGCCTCCAGGTTCCCTTGGAGAGTTCATCAATGAGCTTGACGCCTTGATAAGTTAATTTCCTGACGATGGCTCACCCCTCACAGTTCTGGGTGACTTTAACCTCCCGACGTCTGCCTTTGACTCATTTCTCTCTGCCTCCTTCTTTCCACCGCTTTTGACCTCACCCTCTCACCGTCCCCCCCTACTCACAAGGCAGGCAATACGCTTGACCTCATCTTTACTAGATGCTGTTCTTATACTAATCTCACTGCAACTCCCCTCCAAGTCTCCGACCACTACTTTGGATCCTTTTCTCTCTTGCTCTCCTCCAACACTACTCACTCAGCCCCTACTCAGATGGTAATGCACCGTCGCAACCTTCGCTCTCTCTCTCCCGCTACTCTCTCCTCTTCCATCCTATCATCTCTTCCCTCTGTTAAATCCTTCTCCCTCCTGTCTCCTGATTCTGCCTCCTCGACCCTCCTCTCCTCCCTTTTTGCATCTTTTGACTCTCTATGTCCCCTATCCTCCCGGCCGGCTCGGTCCTCCCCTCCTGCTCCGTGGCTAGACGACTCATTGTGAGCTCACAGAACAAGGCTCCGGGCAGCCGAGCAGAAAACTAAACTCCCTGTGGACCGGTCATCTTTTCACTCTCTCCTCTCTCTTTTCCTCTGTTTCTGCT
The DNA here is from genome assembly GCA_023634145.1 of Thymallus thymallus. NCBI lineage: Eukaryota > Metazoa > Chordata > Actinopteri > Salmoniformes > Salmonidae > Thymallus > Thymallus thymallus. Next base: position 1,296,900 of record CM042423.1, read on the forward strand.
GCTAAAGCCACTTTCTATCACTCTACATTTAAAGCCTCAGCCTCTAACCCTAGGAAGCTCTTTGCCACCTTCTCCTCCCTGCTGAATCCTCCTCCACCTCCCCCTCCCTCCTCCCTCTCTGTGGATGACTTTGTCAACCATTTTGAAAATAATCTTGTGACTTGTGACGGCTGGCAGCCCAACAACCTGCCCGCTTGACCGTATCTCCTCCTCTCTTCTCCAGACCATTTCCGGAGACCTTCTCCCTAACCTCACCTCGCTCATCAACTCATCCTTGACCGCTGGCTGTGTCCCTTCTGTCTCAAGAGGGCGAAAGTTGTACCCCTCCTCAAAAAACCTACACTCGATCCCTCCGATGTCAACAACTACAGACCAGTATCCGCTCCTATCAGGTGGTGTGGCGAGAATCTGTCTCCGCACCACGTGCTCTCACCACTGGTGTCCCCCAGGGCTCAGTTCTAGGCCCTCTCCTATTCTCTCTATACACCAAGTCACTTGGCTCTGTCATGTCCTCACATGGTCTCTCCTATCATTGCTATGCAGACGACACTCAATTAATATTCTCCTTTCCCCCTTCTGATAACCAGGTGGAAAATCGCATCTCTGCATGTCTGGCAGACATATCAGATTGGATGTCGGATCACCACCTCAAGCTGAACTTCGGCAAGACGGAGCTGGTCTTCTTCCCGGGGAAGGACTGCCCACTCTATGATCTTGCCATCACGGTTGACAACTCCATTGTGTCCTCCTCCCAGAGTACAAAGAACCTTGGTGTGACCCTGGACAACACCCTGTCGTTCTCTGTTAACATCAAAGCGGTGACCCGATCCTGCAGGTTCATGCTCTATAACATTCGCAGAGTACGACCCTACCTTACACAGAAAGCAGCACAGGTCCTAATCCAGACACTGGTCATCTCCCGTCTGGATTACTGCAACTCTCTGTTGGCTGGGCTCCCTGCCTGCACCATTAAACACCTACAACTTATCCAGAACGCTGCAGCCCGTCTGGTGTTCAACCTTCCCAAGTTCTCTCATGTCACCCCACTCCTCCGCACACTCCACTGGCTCCCAGTTGAAGCTCGCATCTACTACAAAACCATGCGGTTTGCCTACGGAACTGTGAGTGGAACGGCACCGCCCTACCTTCAGGCTCTGATCAGACCCTACACCCAAACGAGGACACTACGTTCATCCACCTCTGGCCTGCTAGCCCCCTTACCTCTACAGAAGCACAGTTCCCGCTCATCCCAGTCAAAGCTATTCGCTGCTTTGGCACCCCAATGGTGGAACAAGCTCCCCCACGATACCAGAACAGTGGAGTCACTGACCACCTTCCGGAGACACTTGAAACCCAACCTCTTTAAGGAATACCTGGAATAGTATAACAGTAATCCTTCTACCCCCCCGCCCCCTTTACTAACACTTGTCTGTTGTCTAAACTAACACCTGACTTATTTCCCTGCTAGCACTGACTTTCCTCACAGCTGCTTGTTTAAAGAAATGTACTTACTGTGATGGAGATGTGGTTTTCCCACTGGCTATCCTAAGTTAAATGCACCAGTTTGTAAGTCGCCCTGGATAAGAGCTTCTGCTAAAAGACTACAATGTAAATGTAAATGGTTTCCACCGTGAAGCATGGAGGAGGAGGTGTGATGGTGCTTTGCTGGTGACACTGTCGTGATTTATTTCGAATTCAAGGCACACTTAACCACAGCATTCTGCAGCGATACGCCGTCCCATCTGGTTTGTGCTCAGTGGGACTATCATTTGTTTTTCAACAGGACAATGACCCAACACACCTCCAGGCTGTGTAAGGGCTATTTGACCAAGAAGGAGAGTGAAGGAGTGCTGCATCAGATGACCTGGCCTCCACAATCACCCGACCTCAACCCCATTGAGATGGTTTGGGATGATTTGGACCGCAGAGTGAAGGAAAAGCAGCCAACAAGTGCTCAGCATATGTGGGAACTCCTTAAAGACTGTTGGGAAAGGATTCCAGGTGAAGCTGGTTGAGAGAATGCCAAGAGTGTGCAAAGCTGTCATCAAGGCAAAGGGTGGCTACTTTGAAGAATCTAAAATCAGAAATATATTTTGATTTGTTTAACTTTTGACTGGTACTGTACGTGTGAGTGGCATAATGTATATGTATTTGTGTGTTTGTTTCACAACATGAACTCTGTGATATTTCTTATTTCTCACAGGAAGACTGTGTTACTATGACTACAGACTCAAGACTGCATTAACCTACTGAGACCAAGGCTGTTACTATGACTACAGACTCAAGACTTCATTAACCTACTGCGAGAAAGACTGCTACTATGACTACTGACTCAAGACTACATTAACCTACTGAGAGAAAGACTGCTACTATGACTACTGACTCAAGACTTCATTAACCTACTGAGAGAAAGACAGAGAAACTACGTGGGAGCTAACGCAGTTCTTTCACAAATCGTCTCAGAGTAAGAGTGCTGATCTAGGATCAGGTCCCCTCTGTTTACATAATCCTATTCATTATGATTAAAAAGGTCAAACTGATCTTAGATCAGCACTACTACTCTGAGACACTTCAGTGGAGAATCAACCAGAACAGGGAAGAATGAACATCTAACATCCACTTTCCAGCATAACAACTATGATTTGTTCTCTTTGAATAAATCTATTTTTCTAACCCTGATTTGTTTTGGGGTCTGTGTTATTAAAGAATAACATCAACTGATAACATAAGTAGGTTACCTCTCTCTCTCTCTCTCTCTCTCTCTCTCTCTCTCTCTCTCTCTCTGAGATACTGTAGACAGCACCCTCTAGTGGCTCAATGGAATGCCAATGAACCCTGGTCAAAAGTAGTGCACTATGTGTTTCATTCTTTATTTATGCAGGTCAAAACCCATTGAGACCAGGGTCTCTTTCTGAAAGGGGCCCTGATCACAGCAATACAACACCAATTACAATGTAAGTCAAAACATCAATCAATACAAAACACAGCATTTGAGAAAAACGGTAACATTCCTCAGCTACTAGGTCCGTAATTAACACCCTAAGCTGCCTGAGCAGCACCAGAACATCCAATTCTAATGAGTTCTGCAAATTGTTCCAGCAGTGAGGCGCATTAAAACGGATTTCCCTAATTTGGCGCAGACCCAAGGAACCTCCAGAGTTAACCCACCCTGTGGACGGGTTTGGTAACTCATGTGTTTATACTTCAACAACAAAGTTAGGCAAGTCAGAAACCTGCGGAGTAAAGGTTTGTAAACAGGGAACAGTGAAGAGATCTACGGGACTTTAATGAGGACCAGACAACCTGTTGATACAGGATGCAGTGATGAAGGGCGCTATCGTAGACAACATCCAATGGTTTGAGAGTAGTGGCACATTCATTCTGGTAAACTGTCACCATAGTCGAGAAGTGGCAGGAAAGTTAACTGTACAATCTGCTTCCTGCTGTTTAGGGAGACGCAAGATATTATTTGTAAAAAAGAAGCCAATTTTTTTAACTAGCTCATCAGTATGTTTTTTTAAATGCTAAGTCTTTGTCAATCCAAAAGCCCAGATATTTATAGGCGGGAACCCAATCGATGGGAGAACCATCCAATGAATAAATATGTATTCTATATGAGAACAACATAAATGTATTCTTCCCACATTAATTACAAGTTTTAAACGATATAATATAATGCCAATGAGCCCTGGCCAAAAGCAGTGCACTATATATGGAACAGAATGCCCTATGAATGTTATGTTGCTATATTGATGAAGGTATAACCCTTATTTAAGGTAGCTCTGGTCCAGGGTGTTAGGTCTACCACACATGTAGTGGAGAAACACAGCCTATATGTGTTGTTACAAAACCCTCACTATAAAGGGATTATTCAATCACAGTTTACAGCCAGCCAGAGGTGGGTACATGGGTCCTGCTCATAAACAGACAACCATGGGTGTGTTCCAAATGGCACCCATTCCCTACATGGGTCCTGGTCAGAATAGGGCACCATTTGGGCGTCGACAATATCCGGCTACTGATCAAGACACGCCCTCATGTTACATAGCTGTTTCCTCTCATCAAACTCAATTCATTTAAATTCAAGACTTTATTGGGAAACACATGTTTACGTTGCCAAAGCAAGTATATATCCACTATCGTTCAAAAGTTTTGGGTCACTTAGAAATGTCCTTGTTTTTTTGTCCATTAAAATAACATCAAATTGATCAGAAATACAGTGTAGACATTGTTCATGTTGTAAATGACTATTGTAGCTGGAAATGGCTGTTTTTTTGTGTTCCAAAGGCAAGTTCTGTTAGCTAATGTCAGGCTCTGGCCATAGAGAAGCTTTGCTTCTCTATATTTCTATGGTCAGAGTCTGGCAGATCTATCATTTCTATTTCTGTCTGGTGTTGTGTGTGTGTGGGATCCCTAATTAGAGGCAGCTGCTATGCATTACCTCTAATTAGGGATCTTACTTATATGTCTGTGTTCCACTCCGTTGGCGTGGTTCATTGTTATGTTGTCTCGTGTTCGTGCTACGTGTGTTCCCTTTCATTATATATTGTATTTGTTATTTTGTATGGTTCGTCATCTAGTTCATTAAATAAACATGTCGAACTATGGATACGCTGCGCCTTGGTCTCTCTACACACCCGAACGTGACAGCTAATCCAAATTTATCATATTAAAAGGCTAATTGATCATTAGAAAACCCTTTTACAATTATGTTAGAGAAATGAAGGCTATTCCATGCGAGAACTTGCCAAGAAACTGAAGATCTCGTACAACGCTGTGTACTACTTCACAGAACAGCTCAAACTGTCTCTAACCAGAATAGAAAGAGGAGTGGGAGGCCCCGGTGCACAACTGAGCAAGAGGACAAGTACATTAGAGTGTCTAGTTTGAGAAACAGATGCCTCACAAGTCCTCAACTGGCAGCTTCATTAAATAGTACCCACAAAACACCAGTCTCAACGTCAACAGTGAAGAGGTGACTCCGGGATGCTGGCCTTCTAGGCAGAGTTGCAAAGAAAAAGCCATATCTCAGACTGGCCAATAAAAATAAAAGATTAAGGGCAAAAGAACACAGACACTGGACAGAGGAATCTAAGTTTGAGGTGTTCGGATCACAAAGAAGAACATTTGTGGGACGCAGACCAAATGAAAAGATGCTGGAGGAGTGCTTGACGCCACCTTTGATGGTCTGGAGGTGGTGGTAAAGTGGGAGGTTTGTACAGGGTAAAAGGGATCTTGAAGAAGGAAGGCTATCACTCCATTTTGCAACACCATGCCATACCCTGTGGACGGCGCTAAATTGGAGCCAATTTCCTCCTACAACAGGACAATGACCCAAAGCACAGCTCCAAACTATGCAAGAACTACTTAGGGAAGAAGCAGTCAGCTGGTATTCTGTCTATAATGGAGTGGCCAGCACAGTCACCGGTTCTCAACCCTATTGAGCTGTTGTGGGAGCAGCTTGACCGTATGGTACGTAAGAAGCTCCCATCAAGCCAATCCAACTTGTGGGAGGTGCTTCAGGAAGCATGGGGTGAAATCTCTTCAGATTACCTCAACAAATTGACAACTAGAATGCCAAAGGTCTGTAAGGCTGTAATTGCTGCAAATGGAGGATTCTTTGACAAAAGCTAAGTTTGAAGGACACAATAATTATTTCTATTAAAAATCATTATTTATAACCTTGTCAACGTCTTGACTATATTTCCTATTCATTTTGCAAATTATTTCATGTATGTTTTCATGGAAAACAAGGACATTTCTAAGTGACCCCAAACTTTTGAACGGTAGTGTATAGACATTTCAAATGTCATATTATGTCTATAAAGTGTTATAATGATGTGTAAATAGTTAAAGTATAAAAGGGAAAATAAATCAACATAAATATGGGTTGTATTTACATGGTGTTTGTTCTTCACTGGTTGCCCTTTTCTTGTGGTAACAGGTCACACATCTTGCTGCTGTGATGGAACACTGTGGTATTTCACCCAATAGATATGGGAGTTTATCAGAATTGGGTTTGTTTTCAAATTCTTTCAATAGCAAGGCTATGCTAACTGAGTCTGTACATAGTCAAGGCTTTTCTTAATTTCTCTGTTTAGGGCCAAATAGCATTCTAGTTTACGTGGTCCCATGGTGGTTATACTTGCTTACTATTGTTTGTACCGCTCAGGAAGGAGACGTGTTCTGTCTCCTAGAGATGAACGTACTTTGGTGCGAAAAGTGCAAATCAATCCCAGAATAACAGCTAAGGACCTTGTGAAGATGCTGGAGGAAACAGGTACAAAAGTATCTATATCCACAGTAAAACAAGTCGTATATCACAACCTGAAAGGCCGCTCAGCAAGGAAGAAGCCACTGCTCCAAAACTGCCAAAGGTTTGCAAACGGTTTGCAAACGGTTTACAAGTGCACATGGGGACAAAGGTCGTACTTTTTGGAGAAATGTCCTCTGGTCTGATGAAACAAAAATAGAACTGTTTGGCCATAATGACCATCGTTATGTTTGGAGGAAAAAGGGGGAGGCTTGCAGACCGAAGAACACCATCCCAACCGTGAAGCACGGGGGTGGCAGCATCATGTTGTGGGGGTGGCAGCATCATGTTGTGGGGGTGGTAGCATCATGTTGTGGGGGTGCTTTGCTGCAGGAGGGACTGGTGCACTTCACAAAATAGATGGCATCATGAGGAAGGAAAATTATGTGAATATATTGAAGCAACATCTCAAGACATCAGTCAGGAAGTTAAAGCTTGGTCACAAATGGGTCTTCCAAATGGACAATGACCCCAAGCATACTTCCAAAGTTGTGGCAAAATGGCTTAAGGACAACAAATTCAAGGTATTGGAGTGGCCATCACAAAGCCCTGACCTCAATCCTACAGAACATTTGTGGGCAGAACTGAAAAGGCGTGTGTGAGCAAGGAGGCCTACAAACCTGACTCAGCTACACCGGTTCTGTCAGGAGGAATGGGCCAAAATTCACCCAACTTATTGTGGGAAGCTTGTGGAAGGCTACCCAAAACATTTGACCCAAGTTAAAAATTTTAAAGGCAATGCTACCAAATACTAATTGAGTGTATGTAAACTTCTGACCCACTGGGAATGTGATGAAAGAAATAAAAGCTGAAATAAATAATTCTCTCTACTATTATTCTGACATTTCACATTCTTAAAATAAAGTAGTGATCCTCACTGACCTAAGACAGGGAATTTTTACTAGGATTAAATGTCAGGAATTGTGAAAAACTTAGTTTAAATGTATTTGGCTAAGGTGTATGTAAACTTCCGACTTCAACTGTATCTCTCCGACTAGGTTACACAACACACATGACACAGCTTAAGAGCTTCAAGAAAGGCATTTCACTGTACTTGTGCACGTGACATTAAAACTGGACATTTGAAACAATCCACCTCAAGGAGGATTACATTCGTTGACCGGGGAGTTTAGCACCAACTTTCCGTTCCAGGTAAGTGACACAAATAGTAGCCTATTTTTTATTGAACAATTATTGGAGACTGACATTGTGTTTAGTTTTTAACGATAATGAATGAATCTGAATTAATTCGACAGTCATTTAACTTCCAGATCAGAATGTGAGAGTGCAATAGGCTGTGTTTACATGATGTGACTTTACTGCAACAGACAGAAACCAGCCAAATGCACCTGTCATAATTATTCCCACAGGCTACCTCTCTGTCTCATTACTAACAGACTTAACCCTATAATTATTCCCACAGGCTACCTCTCTGTCTCATTACTAACAGACTTAACCCTATAATTATTCCCACAGGCTACCTCTCTGTCTCATTTCTAACAGACTTAACCCTATAATTATTCCCACAGGCTACCTCTCTGTCTCATTACTAACAGACTTAACCCTATAATTATTCCCACAGGCTACCTCTCTGTCTCATTACTAACAGACTTAACCCTATAATTATTCCCACAGGCTACCTCTCTGTCTCATTTCTAACAGACTTAACCCTATAATTATTCCCACAGGCTACCTCTCTGTCTCATTTCTAACAGACTTAACCCTATAATTATTCCCACAGGCTACCTCTCTGTCTCATTTCTAACAGACTTAACCCTATAATTATTCCCACAGGCTACCTCTCTGTCTCATTTCTAACAGACTTAACCCTATAATTATTCCCACAGGCTACCTCTCTGTCTCATTACTAACAGACTTAACCCTATAATTATTCCCACAGGCTACCTCTCTGTCTCATTACTAACAGACTTAACCCTATAATTATTCCCACAGGCTACCTCTCTGTCTCATTTCTAACAGACTTAACCCTATAATTATTCCCACAGGCTACCTCTCTGTCTCATTACTAACAGACTTAACCCTATAATTATTCCCACAGGCTACCTCTCTGTCTCATTTCTAACAGACTTAACCCTATAATTATTCCCACAGGCTACCTCTCTGTCTCATTTCTAACAGACTTAACCCTATAATTATTCCCACAGGCTACCTCTCTGTCTCATTACTAACAGACTTAACCCTATAATTATTCCCACAGGCTACCTCTCTGTCTCATTTCTAACAGACTTAACCCTATAATTATTCCCACAGGCTACCTCTCTGTCTCATTACTAACAGACTTAACCCTATAATTATTCCCACAGGCTACCTCTCTGTCTCATTACTAACAGACTTAACCCTATAATTATTCCCACAGGCTACCTCTCTGTCTCATTTCTAACAGACTTAACCCTATAATTATTCCCACAGGCTACCTCTCTGTCTCATTACTAACAGACTTAACCCTATAATTATTCCCACAGGCTACCTCTCTGTCTCATTACTAACAGACTTAACCCTATAATTATTCCCACAGGCTACCTCTCTGTCTCATTACTAACAGACTTAACCCTATAATTATTCCCACAGGCTACCTCTCTGTCTCATTACTAACAGACTTAACCCTATAATTATTCCCACAGGCTACCTCTCTGTCTCATTACTAACAGACTTAACCTTATAATTATTCCCACAGGCTACCTCTCTGTCTCATTACTAACAGACTTAACCCTATAATTATTCCCACAGGCTACCTCTCTGTCTCATTACTAACAGACTTAACCCTATAATTATTCCCACAGGCTACCTCTCTGTCTCATTTCTAACAGACTTAACCCTATAATTATTCCCACAGGCTACCTCTCTGTCTCATTTCTAACAGACTTAACCCTATAATTATTCCCACAGGCTACCTCTCTGTCTCATTTCTAACAGACTTAACCCTATACTTATTCCCACAGGCTACCTCTCTGTCTCATTTCTAACAGACTTAACCCTATAATTATCCCCACAGGCTACCTCTCTGTCTCATTTCTAACAGACTTAACCCTATAATTATCCCCACAGGCTACCTCTCTGTATCATTTCTGTCAGGACAGTCAGAATGTCGGAGCGGTACAAGAGCCACATCATGGTGATGGAGGACACCAGGACTAACAGGTCTCCTAAATATGAGTCTACTGGTACCGCCAAGTCCTCTCACGGTTCCACCATAAGTTACCATAACATCCACTATAAGGTGAAGCAGAGGAGCGGCTGTCTGTGTATCAAGAGGAAGACCATCACCAAAGACATTCTCATAGATCTTAAGTAAGTTGACTAGACACTGTTGTTGAGATATAATCAGATCTACATACAGTTGAAGTCAGAAGTTTACATACACTTAGGTTGAAGTCATTAAAACTAACATGTTAACAAACTATAGTTTTGGCAAGTTGGTTAGGACATCTACTTTGTGCATGACACAAGTAATTCTTCCATCAATTGTTTACAGACAGATTATTTCACTTATAAATCACTATATCACAATTCCAGTGGGTCAGAAGTTTACATACACTAAGTTGACTGTGCCTTTAAACAGCTTAGACAATTCCAGAAAATGATGTCATGACTTTAGAAGCTTCTGATAGGCTAATTGACATCATTTGAGTCAATTGGAGGTGTACCTGTGGATGTATTTCAAGGCCTACCTTCAAACTCAGTGCCTCTTTGCTCGACATCATGGGAAAATAAAAAAAAATCAGACAAGACCTCAGAAAAAAAATTGTAGATCTCCACAAGTCTGGTTCATCCTTGGGAGTAATTTCCAAACACCTGAAGGTACCACGTTCATCTGTACAAACAGTAGTACGCAAGTATAAACACCATGGGACCACGCAGCTGTCATACCGCTCAGGAAGGAGACGCGTTCTGTCTCCTAGAGATTAAAGTACTTTGGTGCGAAAAGTGCAAATCAATCCCAGAACAACAGCAAAGGACCTTGTGAAGATGCTGGAGGAAATGGGTACAAAAGTATATACAGTGGGGAGAACAAGTATTTGATACACTGCCGATTTTGCAGGTTTTCCTACTTACAAAGCATGTAGAGGTCTGTAATTTTTATCATAGGTACACTTCAACTGTGAGAGACGGAATCTAAAACAAAAATACAGAAAATCACATTGTATGATTTTTAAATAATTAATTTGCATTTTATTGCATGACATAAGTATTTGATCACCTACCAACCAGTAAGAATTCCGGCTCCCACAGACCTGTTAGTTTTTCTTTAAGAAGCCCTCCTGTTCTCCACTCATTACCTGTATTAACTGCACCTGTTTGAACTTGTTACCTGTATAAAAGACACCTGTCCACACACTCAATCAAACAGACTCCAACCTCTCCACAATGGCCAAGACCAGAGAGCTGTGTAAGGACATCATGGATAAAATTGTAGACCTGCACAAGGCTGGGATGGGCTACAGGACAATAGGCAAGCAGCTTGGTGAGAAGGCAACAACTGTTTGCGCAATTATTAGAAAATGGAAGAAGTTCAAGATGACGGTCAATCTCCCTCGGTCTGGGGCACCATGCAAGATCTCACCTCGTGGGGCATCAATGATCATGAGGAAGGTGAGGGATCAGGCCAGAACTACACGGCAGGACCTGGTCAATGACCTGAAGAGAGCTGGGACCACAGTCTCAAAGAAAACCATTAGTAACACACTACGCCATCATGGATTAACATCCTGCAGCGCACGCAAGGTCCCCCTGCTCAAGCCAGCGCATGTCCAGGTTTGCCAATGACCATCTGGATGATCCAGAGGAGGAATGGGAGAAGGTCATGTGGTCTGATGTGACAAAAATAGAGCTTTTTGGTCTAAACTCCACTCGCCGTGTTTGGAGGAAGAAGAAGGATGAGTACAACCCCAAGAACACCATCCCAACCGTGAAGCATGGAGGTGGAAACATCATTCTTTGGGGATGCTTTTCTGCAAAGGGGACAGGACGACTGCACCATATTGAGGGGAGGATGGATGGGGCCATGTATCGCGAGATCTTGGCCAACAACCTCCTTCCCTCAGTAAGAGCATTGAAGATGGGTCGTGGCTGGGTCTTCCAGCATGACAACGACCCAAAACACACAGCCAGGGAAACTAAGGAGTGGCTCCGTAAGAAGCATCTCAAGGTCCTGGAGTGGCCTAGCCAGTCTCCAGACCTGAACCCAATAGAAAATCTTTGGAGGGAGCTGAAAGTCCGTATTGCCCAGCGACAGCCTCGAAACCTGAAGGATCTGGAGAAGGTCTGTATGGAAGAGTGGGCCAAAATCCCTGCTGCAGTGTGTGCAAACCTGGTCAAGAACTACAGGAAACGTATGATCTCTGTAATTGCAAACAAAGGTTTCTGTACCAAATATTAAGTTCTGCTTTTCTGATATATCAAATACTTATGTCATGCAATAAAATGCAAATTAATTACTTAAAAATCATACAATGTGATTTTCTGGATTCCGTCACTCACAGTTGAAGTGTACCTATGATAACAATGACAGACTTCTACATGCTTTGTAAGTGGGAAAACCTGCAAAATCGGCAGTGTATCAAATACTTGTTCTCCCCACTGTATATGTTGAAGAGGGTGGGGCTTAAGCTGCATCCCTGTCTCACCCCACGGCCCTGTGGAAAGAAATGTGTGTGTTTGCCAATTTTAAACGCACACCCCAACACCACTTTCCATCAGTTTGTATAGCAGTCCCCAAATTGAGTCGAAGCCTTTTTTTAAATCAACAAAGCATGAGAAGACTTTGCCTTTGTTTTGGTTTGTTTGTTTGTCTATTAGGGTGTGCAGGGTGAATACGTGGTCTGGCGGACGGTCATTTGGTAAAAAGCTGATTTGACATTTGCTCAGTACATTGTTTTCACTGGTGAAATGAACTAGTCTGCTGTTAATGATATTGCAGAGGATTTTCCCAAGGTTGATGTTGACTCATATCCCACGGTAGTTATTGGGGTCAAATTTGTCTCCACTTCTGTGGATTGGGGTGATCAGTCCTTGGTTCTGAATATTGGGGAAGATGCCAGAACTAAGGATGATGTTAGAGAGTTTAAGTATAGCTCATTGGAATTTGTTGTCTGTACATTTGATCATTTCATTGGTTTGTATTTTGTCCTGTAGTTCATTGAATGTAATTGGAGAATCCAGTGGGTTCTGGTCTTTAATAGCTGATTCTAAGATTTGTATTTTATCAAATACTTGTTCTCCCCACTGTATACCATGTTCTTCATATACCGTGTTCAGGTGTCTTACGTCATATACAGTGTTCAGGTGTCTTACTTCATATACCGTGTTCAGGTGTCTTACGTCATATACAGTGTTCAGGTGTCTTACTTCTTATACAGTGTTCAGGTGTCTTACTTCATATACAGTGTTCAGGTGTCTTACGTCATATACAGTGTTCAGGTGTCTTACTTCATATACAGTGTTCAGGTGTCTTACTTCATATACCGTGTTCAGGTGTCTTACGTCATATACAGTGTTCAAGTGTCTTACTTCATATACAGTGTTCAGGTGTCTTACGTCATATACAGTGTTCAGGTGTCTTACTTCATATACAGTGTTCAGGTGTCTTACTTCATATACAGTGTTCAGGTGTCTTACTTCATATACAGTGTTCAGGTGTCTTACTTCATATACCGTGTTCAGGTGTCTTACGTCATATACAGTGTTCAGGTGTCTTACTTCATATACAGTGTTCAGGTGTCTTACGTCATATACAGTGTTCAGGTGTCTTACTTCATATACAGTGTTCAGGTATCTTACTTCATATACAGTGTTCAGGTGTCTTACTTCATTTGAAACTCAGGTGTCTTACGTCATATACAGTGTTCAGGTGTCTTACTTCATATACAGTGTTCAGGTGTCTTACTTCATATACAGTGTTCAGGTGTCTTACGTCATATACAGTGTTCAGGTGTCTTACTTCATATACAGTGTTCAGGTGTCTTACTTCATATACAGTGTTCAGGTGTCTTACTTCATATACAGTGTTCAGGTGTCTTACTTCATATACAGTGTTCAGGTGTCTTACGTCATATACAGTGTTCAGGTGTCTTACGTCATATACAGTGTTCAGGTGTCTTACGTCATATACAGTGTTCAGGTGTCTTACTTCATACACAGTGTTCAGGTGTCTTACGTCATATACAGTGTTCAGGTGTCTTACTTCATATACAGTGTTCAGGTGTCTTACTTCATATACAGTGTTCAGGTGTCTTACTTCATATACAGTGTTCAGGTGTCTTACTTCATATACAGTGTTCAGGTGTCTTACTTCATATACAGTGTTCAGGTGTCTTACTTCATATACAGTGTTCAGGTGTCTTACTTCATATACAGTGTTCAGGTGTCTTACGTCATATACAGTGTTCAGGTGTCTTACTTCATATACAGTGTTCAGGTGTCTTACGTCATATACAGTGTTCAGGTGTCTTACGTCATATACAGTGTTCAGGTGTCTTACGTCATATACAGTGTTCAGGTGTCTTAAGTCATATACAGTGTTCAGCTGTCTTACGTCATATACAGTGTTCAGGTCGTGGACGGGCTCTTCCTGTTGTTAACTATCTATCTGTATGGGTGTGTCCTAACTTCTGTTCCCTATATAGTGCACTACTTTTGGTCAGGGCCAATGGGGTTTTTCCAAGGGAAGGGCCCAACATCGTAAAGTACAGTTACACAACTTCAATACGTCTCTCTCCAATTGAGCCTCTAGAGGGGGCTATCTATCTATCTATCTATCTATCTATCTATCTATCTATCTATCTATCTATCTATCTATCTATCTATCTATCTATCTATCTATCTATCTATCTATCTATCTATCTATCTATCTATCTATCTATCTATCTATCTATCTATCTATCTATCTATCTATCTATCTATCTATCTATCACACATACCCACAAAGAATTCAAAAACATATATCTACTGGCAGCAAGATTTGTTACCTGTTGCCACAAGAAAAGGGCAACTAGTGGAGCAAAAACACCAATGTAAATACAACCCATATTTATCTGTTTCTTTTTTTCCACTTCGTACTATTTGCAAATTGTTACATTGTTGTTATAATGATTGTTTATTTCCCTTTTGATTCTTGTCTATTTCACTGGTAATGTAAACATGTTTTCTCCTGTCTAAAATGGGCTACAGTTACGTGTGTGTCCTCCATGACCCCCTAGGTAATTCCAGAGAGGATCATTCCACATCACGGTCACCAGAAATAGCTGGAGAAGGGTCTGCCCCTGTGGAATGGGGGGGGAGGGGAGCTATCCATCTGGGGAGGACGGGCTCGCGGTCATGGCTGGAGTGGAATGACTGGAATGGTCCAGACATTATTATGAGCTGTCCTCCCCTCAGCAGCCTCCTCTGCTGTCTAGTGAAATTAAAGGCGTCTGCATATATCATGACAACATTTTGTGACTTTTTTGTACGTTTTGGTCTCTGGGTTTTTTCGGCTGTTTGTGCGTACAAAACATTTTCTCCAGGCAAGCTGAAGTTCATGAGCCGAAGTCTACGCCCCTTCGTCAGTCATTGGTCAACAGTAGGGATTCTTCAATAAAGTGTGTATTGTCATTCAACGAGAGACGACTAGATCTCCTCTGCAAAAGCATCAAAATCAATGACAGATTTCTTGAGTTATTTTATTAATTCAGACTATTTTGAGGAAGTGTATACTGGCTACGGCATCTCAAGATGGACAAACAGTACCACTTTTTTCAAAATTTTAAAGCGAAGGTCTTTTAAGGGCATATGCGAGCACACTCGTTCGGTTCAGCCAGGCGCCAGCCGAACCGAAGCATGCAGAAGCCTTGAGGAAGACGGTTACCCAGCAAACCGGGAACATTCCAGAACATTAGCTAAGACACAACGTACCATTAATGTTTCCAGGTAATGTAAAAACACAACGTACCATTAATGTTTCCAGGTAATGTAAAAACACAACGTACCATTAATGTTTCCAGGTAATGTAAAAACACAACGTACCATTAATGTTTCCAGGTAATGTAAAAACACAATGTACAAGGACTGTTTTCTCAGCAAACCAATATTGGTTCTGTTAAAGTTACCAGAACATTCATCAGGTCGCAGCAAAACAAAAACAGTCTAATCTATGTTTAGTTGTTTTTGTTTTCTGGAACTGAGGAAGGAAGACTATGAATATGACTGGAGCTGGACCAAGTACATACCTGAGGGGGTTGGGACGGTGTTCTTTCTGAACACACGGGGTGGGAGGACTAAGGAGGGTCTATGTATAGTAACCAGGACCGGCCCTGGGCTTCCATCTGGACACTCCCCCATAAAGGCCTGATTGGTGGAGTGCTGCAGAGATGGTTGTCCTTCTGGAAGGTTCTTGCATCTCCACAGAGGAACTCTAGAGCTTTGTCAGAGTGACCATCAGGTTCTTGGTCACCTCCCTGACCAAGGCCCTTCTCCCCGATTGCTCAGTTTGGCCGGGCGGCCAGCTCTAGGAAGAGTCTTGGTGGTTCCAAACTTCTTCCATTTAAGAATGATGGAGGCCACTGTATTCTTGGGGACCTTCAATGCTGCAGAAATGTCATGGTACTCTTGCCAAGATCTGTGCCTCGAAACAATCATGTCTTGGAACGCTACAGACAATTCCTTCGACCTCATGGCTTGGTTTTAGCTCTGACATGCCCTGTCAACTGTGGAACCTTATATAGACAGGTGTGTGCCTTTCCAAATCATGTCCAATCAATTGAATTTACCACAGGAGACTCCAATCAAGTTGTAGAAACATCTCAAGGATGATCAATGGAAACAGGATGCATCTGAGCTCAATTTTGAGTATCATAGCAAAGGGTCTGAATACTTATAATGTCATTATTTAAATGTTTTAAATAAAGTATTCAAATAATAAGGTATTTCTGTTATTAAATGTTAATAGATTTGCAAAAATGTCCCAGAAAAACTGTTTTTGCTTTGTCATTATGGGGTGTTGTGTGTAGACTGAGGATTTTTAATTAATCCATTTTAAAATAAGGCTGTAACGTAACAAAATGTGGAAAAAGTAAAGTTCTCTAAATACTTTCTGAATGCACTGTAGATAGAGAGCACCATCTCTCTTTATATGGTGGTGATATAGATAGATAGATATCTGAGAACATTTGCTGCGACCTGATGAATGTTCTGGTAACTTTAACAGAATCAATTTTGGTTTGCTGAGAAAACAGTCCTTGTACATTGTGTTATTACATTACCTGGAAACATTAATGGTAGGTTGTGTTTTTACATTACCTGGAAACATTAATGGTAGGTTGTGTTTTTACATTACCTGGAAACATTAATGGTACGTTGTGTTTTTACATTACCTGGAAACATTAATGGTATGTTGTGTTATTACATTACCTGGAAACATTAATGGTAGGTTGTGTTTTTACATTACCTGGAAACATTAATGGTACGTTGTGTTTTTACATTACCTGGAAACATTAATGGTATGTTGTGTTTTTACATTACCTGGAAACATTAATGGTAGGTTGTGTTTTTACATTACCTGGAAACATTAATGGTACGTTGTGTTTTTACATTACCTGGAAACATTAATGGTATGTTGTGTTTTTACATTACCTGGAAACATTAATGGTAGGTTGTGTTTTTACATTACCTGGAAACATTAATGGTACGTTGTGTTTTTACATTACCTGGAAACATTAATGGTACGTTGTGTCTTAGCTAATGTTCTGGAATGTTCCCGGTTTGCTGGGTAACCGTCTTCCTCAAGGCTTCTGCATGCTTCGGTTCGGCTGGCGCCTGGCTGAACCGAACGAGTGTGCTCGCATATGCCCTTAAAAGACCTTCGCTTTAAAATTTTGAAAAAAGTGGTACTGTTTGTCCATCTTGAGATGCCGTAGCCAGTATACACTTCCTCAAAATAGTCTGAATTAATAAAATAACTCAAGAAATCTGTCATTGATTTTGATGCTTTTGCAGAGGAGATCTAGTCGTCTCTCGTTGAATGACAATACACACTTTATTGAAGAATCCCTACTGTTGACCAATGACTGACGAAGGGGCGTAGACTTCGGCTCATGAACTTCAGCTTGCCTGGAGAAAATGTTTTGTATGCACAAACAGCCGAAAACGTACAAAAAACCAAAACGTACAAAAAAGTCACAAAATGTTGTCATGATATATGCAGACGCCTTTAATTTCACTAGACAGCAGAGGAGGCTGCTGAGGGGAGGACAGCTCATAATAATGTCTGGACCATTCCAGTCATTCCACTCCAGCCATGACCGCGAGCCCGTCCTCCCCAGATGGATAGCTCCCCTCCCCCCCCATTCCACAGGGGCAGACCCTTCTCCAGCTATTTCTGGTGACCGTGATGTGGAATGATCCTCTCTGGAATTACCTAGGGGGTCATGGAGGACACACACGTAACTGTAGCCCATTTTAGACAGGAGAAAACATGTTTACATTACCAGTGAAATAGACAAGAATCAAAAGGGAAATAAACAATCATTATAACAACAATGTAACAATTTGCAAATAGTACGAAGTGGAAAAAAAGAAACAGATAAATATGGGTTGTATTTACATTGGTGTTTTTGCTCCACTAGTTGCCCTTTTCTTGTGGCAACAGGTAACAAATCTTGCTGCCAGTAGATATATGTTTTTGAATTCTTTGTGGGTATGTGTGATAGATAGATAGATAGATAGATAGATAGATAGATAGATAGATAGATAGATAGATAGATAGATAGATAGATAGATAGATAGATAGATAGATAGATAGATAGATAGATAGATAGATAGATAGATAGATAGATAGCCCCCTCTAGAGGCTCAATTGGAGAGAGACGTATTGAAGTTGTGTAACTGTACTTTACGATGTTGGGCCCTTCCCTTGGAAAAACCCCATTGGCCCTGACTAAAAGTAGTGCACTATATAGGGAACAGAAGTTAGGACACACCCATACAGATAGATAGTTAACAACAGGAAGAGCCCGTCCACGACCTTTGTACATTGAACACTCTCTCCTGATACAGGCTACCTGCCAGATAACACTTGTATAACATTTTACATTTCATAACACGACATAGTGCTGCACGTGCCACACACAATGGGAATGTGAGTGAGAGGTCATGAATGCCGGTCATAAACAGGTGTCATTGTGTGTGTGTGTGTGTGTGTGTGTGTGTGTGTGTGGTGTGTGGTGTGTGTGTGTGTGTGTGTGTGTGTGTGTGCGTGTGTTCCTGGAGAGCCAACGTGATCAGGTCACATGATTAAGTTACAACTACAATTCAAAAAACCTTCCCTCACAAGATTTGAGGACAAATTTGGACAAAATCCCCTATGAATGTTATGTTGCTATATTGATGAAGGTATAACCCTTATTTAAGGTAGCTCTGGTCCAGGGTGTTAGGTCTACCACACATGTAGTGGAGAAACACAGCCTATATGTGTTGTTACAAAACCCTCACTATAAAGGGATTATTTAATCACAGTTTACAGCCAGCCAGAGGTGGGTACATGGGTCCTGCTCATAAACAGACAACCATGGGTGTGTTCCAAATGGCACCCATTCCCTACATGGGTCCTGGTCAGAAGTGTTAACACCAAGGCAATACTTCTAGTAAGTTGAACTCAAAAGTTATTAACTTTATTTCCCAGCATGTTCTACTGCAGGTAGATTTGGGGGAATTGTTTTTAACGTCTGTGTTTTTGCATGTACATTGACTGATTGATTGATTGATCTTATGCTACACAAATATAAATAACTATTTTTTCTCCTCACACTGTTCCTAACCCTGGCAGTCATTATGAATGCAGTTTGTGGGTGAAAATGTCAACTGTTGGGTATCCTAACTCTGTATGGATTCCAATAGGAAATACACATCAGTTTGCAAACCAGCATAATGTGACTTGCAGGTAGGGTTGCAAAATTCTCATAAATTTCCCAGTTTTTTTTTCAGAAATAAAAGTTGGAAGGTAAATGAAAATCCTTCAACCAGGATTTTGGGAAAATCTGAGAATTCTGGGAAAATTACCAACAGTTTGCAACCCTACTTAAAGGCCTGATGTGGCCTGTAAACTACGAGTTTCAGGGTAAAGCTAGGCTTCAAAAGAAGGTCTTATGAGATATACAGTATATATATACAGCGGGTGAAATAAGTATTGAACACGTCACCATTTTTCTCAGTAAATATATTTCCAAAGGTGCTATTGACATTACATTTTCACCAGATGCAAAGAAACCAACAAATAAGTTCAGAAATTAAGTTGTGTAATAATGTGAAATGACACAGGGAAAAAGTATTGAACACACTTACTGATATTTATTTAATACTTTGTACAAAAGCCTTTGTTGGTCAAGACGCCTCCTGTATGGAGAAACTAGTAGCATGCATTGCTCTGGTGTGATTTTGGCCCATTCTTCCACACAAACAGTCTTCAAATCTTGAAGGTTCCGTGGGCCTCTTCTATGAATCTTGATCTTCAGTTCTTTCCATAGATTTTCAATGGGATTTAAGTCAGGTGATTGGCTGGGCCATTCTAGCAGCTTTATTTTCTTTCTTTGAAACCAATTGAGAGTTTCCTTGGCTGTGTGTTTGGGATCATTGTCTTGCTGAAATGTCCACCCTCGTTTCATCTTCATCATCCTGCTAGATGGCAGCAGATTTTTGTCAAGAATGTCTCGGTAAATTTGCCCATTCATCCTTCCTTCAATTATGTGAAGTTTGCCAGTACCATTTGCTGAAAAGCAGCCCCACACAATGATGTTCCCACCTCCAAACTTCACTGTTGGTGTGGTGTTTTTAGGGTGATGTGCAGTGCCATTTCTCCTCCAAACATGGTGTGTATTATGACATCCAAACAGTTCAATTTTGCTCTCATCTGACCACACTATATTCTCCCAGTATTTCACTGGCTTTTCCAAATGTTGTGCAGCAAACTTTAAACGAGCTTCAACATGCTTTTTTTTCAGCAATGGAGTCTTGCGTGGTGAGTGTGCATACAGGCCATGGCGGTGGAGTGCATTACTTACTGTTTTCTTTGAGACAACAGTACCTGCTAATTGCAGGTCTTTTTGAAGCTCTCCACAAGTGGTCCTTGGCTCTTGGACAACTCTTCTGATTATTCTTTTCACTCCTCTGTCAGAAATCTTGCGAGGAGCACCTGGTCGAAGCAAATTTATGGTGAAATGATTGTCTTTCCACTTCCGTATTATGGCCCCAACAGTGCTCACTGGAACATTCAGAAGCTTAGAAATGCGCCTATAACCAATGCCATCATTATGTTTTGCAACAATTAGGTTGCGAAGGTCTTGAGACAGCTCTTTGCTTTTACCCATCATGAGATGTGTCTTGTGTGACACCTTGGCAATGAGACCTTTTTGTAGGCCATCAGTTGGGACTGAACCAGCTGATATTAATTTGCACTGACAGGGGGCTGGATTGCTTTTTAATTACTGATAGTTTTCAGCTGTTGTCTTGTCTTTCCATGCCTTTTTGCACCTCCCTTTCTTCATGTGTTCAATACTTTTTCCCTGTGTCATTTCACATTATTACACGTGTAATTTCTGAACTTATTTGTTTTGGTTTCTTTGTATGTATGGATTACTTGGGTTGTTACCAACATCTGGTGAAAATGTCATGTCAATCGCACCTTTGGAAATATATTTACTGAGAAAAATGGTGACGTGTTCAATACTTATTTCACCCGCTGTATATATACACTCCCGGTCAAAAGTTGGGAATATTACTCATTCAAGGGTTTTTCTTTATTTGCACTATTTTTTACATTGTAGAATAAAAGTGAAGACATCAAAACTATGACATAACACATATGGAATCAAGTAGTAACCAAGTAGTCCGACTCATCCCAAACCATCTAAATTTGGTTGAGGTTGGAACCAAAAATCTCAAATTTGGACTCCAGACCAAAGGACAAATTTCCACGGGTCTGATGTCCATTGCTCGTGTTTCTTGGCCCAAACAAGTCTCTTCTTCTTATTGGTGTCCTTTAGTAGTGGTTTCTTTACAGCAATTCAACCATGAAGGCCTGATTCACACAGTCTCCTCTGAACAGTTGATGTTGAGATGTGTCTGTTACTTGAACTCTGTGAAGCATTTATTTGGGCTGCAATCTGAGGCTGTCAGCTAAGCTGTAGTCAATGAACAGCATTCTCACATAGGTGTTCCTTTTGTCCAGGTGGGAAAGGGCAGTGTGGAGTGCGATTGAGATTGCGTAATCTGTGGATCTGTTGGGGCGGTATGCGAATTGGAGTGGGTCTAGGGTTTGTGAGCCATGATCAGCCTTTCAAAGCACTTCATGGCTACCGACGTGATTGTTACGGGTCAGTAGTCATTTAGACAGGTTACCTTTCGCTTTCTTGGGCACAGGGACTATGGTGGTCTGCTTGAAACATGTAGGTATTACAGATTCGGTCAGGGAGAGGTTGAAAATGTCAGTGAAGACACTTGCCAGTTGGTCCGTGCATGCTTTGAGTACATGCTTTGAGTACACGTCTCCGTGGCTTTGTGAATGTTGACCTGTCTTACTCATCGGCCAGTGCCAGCATCGGTTTGTGGTGGTAAATAGATGTTTACAACTAGTATAGATGAAAACTCTCTTGGTAGATAGTGTGTTCTAGAGCTTATCATGAGGTACTCTACCTCAGGCGAGCAAAACCTCCAGACTTCTTTAATATTAGACATTGCCTCCAGCTGTTATTGACAAATATTCGCAAAGGAATCTGTTGCCATTTGGATGGAAAACTACCTTCTGTCACTAACACATACAGTCATGGGTGGTAACTCTACAATTCACTTGAAAAGGCAAGGCACATTGGGAAATTATATTGGAGGCGTGGCTTAGTGGGGGCGTTGTTCAAGCTAATACAAATCTGAACCCCCTTTAGGGCCACGGTGACTATAGGTTTGAGTAATGACTCCAAAATCACTTTTAGTAAGCGTACTTAGATATATTAAGTGCAACAATGACAGCACATTGGTGTTTATAGTGTGTAGGGAAAAGGGCAAAAGGGAATTGGGACAGAGAATATCCTGCTGCTGTCCTCCTGTTATATGGTGGTTTCCTCTTATCAAACAGTCACCGCAAGGCAGGGCTGTTAAACTATAAACCTGCTGAAGACACACCAACACATATTTAGCTCTCCAGCTCCACACACACACACAGTCCACCGCAAGGAGGATTACATTCATTGACAGAGTAGCAGTTAAGCGTCAACTTTCTGTTCCAGGTAAGTGACACAAATAGTAGCCTATTTTTTATTGAACAATTATTGGAGACTGACATTGTGTTTAGTTTTTAACGATAATGAATGAATCTGAATTAATTGGACAGTCATTTAACTTCCAGATCAGAATGGGAGAGCTCAATAGGCTGTGTTTACATGATGTGACTTTACTGCAACAGACAGAAACCAGCCAAATGCACCTGTCATAATTATTCCCACAGGCTACCTCTCTGTCTCATTACTAACAGACTTAACCCTATAATTATTCCCACAGGCTACCTCTCTGTCTCATTACTAACAGACTTAACCCTATAATTATTCCCACAGGCTACCTCTCTGTCTCATTACTAACAGACTTAACCCTATAATTATTCCCACAGGCTACCTCTCTGTCTCATTACTAACAGACTTAACCCTATAATTATTCCCACAGGCTACCTCTCTGTCTCATTACTAACAGACTTAACCCTATAATTATTCCCACAGGCTACCTCTCTGTCTCATTACTAACAGACTTAACCCTATAATTATTCCCACAGGCTACCTCTCTGTCTCATTTCTAACAGACTTAACCCTATAATTATTCCCACAGGCTACCTCTCTGTCTCATTACTAACAGACTTAACCCTATAATTATTCCCACAGGCTACCTCTCTGTCTCATTTCTAACAGACTTAACCCTATAATTATTCCCACAGGCTACCTCTCTGTCTCATTACTAACAGACTTAACCTTATAATTATTCCCACAGGCTACCTCTCTGTCTCATTACTAACAGACTTAACCCTATAATTATTCCCACAGGCTACCTCTCTGTCTCATTACTAACAGACTTAACCCTATAATTATTCCCACAGGCTACCTCTCTGTCTCATTTCTAACAGACTTAACCCTATAATTATTCCCACAGGCTACCTCTCTGTCTCATTTCTAACAGACTTAACCCTATAATTATTCCCACAGGCTACCTCTCTGTCTCATTACTAACAGACTTAACCCTATAATTATTCCCACAGGCTACCTCTCTGTCTCATTTCTAACAGACTTAACCCTATAATTATTGCCAGAGGCTACCTCTCTGTCTCATTACTAACAGACTTAACCCTATAATTATTCCCACAGGCTACCTCTCTGTCTCATTTCTAACAGACTTAACCCTATAATTATTCCCACAGGCTACCTCTCTGTCTCATTACTAACAGACTTAACCCTATAATTATTGCCACAGGCTACCTCTCTGTCTCATTTCTAACAGACTTAACCCTATAATTATTCCCACAGGCTACCTCTCTGTCTCATTTCTGTCAGGACAGTCAGAATATCAGAGCGGTACAAGATGGAGGACACCGGGATTAACAGGTCTCCTAAATATGAGTCTACTGGTACCGCCAATTCCTCTCACGGTTCCACCGTTAGTTTCCATAACATCCACTATAAGGTGAAGCAGAGGAGCGGCTGTCTGTGTATCAAGAGGAAGACCACCACCAAAGACATTCTCATAGATCTTAAGTAAGTCGACTAGACACTGTTGTTGAGATATAATCATGCCTATATATACATATATATACACTACTACACAATCATCACTCCTGTGTTCCAATGACACGTTGTGTTAGCTAAGCCAAGTTTATCATTTTAAAAGTCAAATAGACCCTTTTGCAATTATGTTAGCACAGCTAAAAACTGTTGTGCTGATTAAAGAAGCAATACAACTCCCTTCACAGAACAGCGCAAACTGGTTCTAACCAGAATAGAAAGAGGAGTGGGAGGCCCCGGTGCACAACTGAGCAAGAGGACAAGTACATTAGAGTGTCAACTGGCAGCTTTATTAAATTGTACCCATAAAACACCAGTCTCAACGTCAACAGTGAAGAGGCGACTCCGGGATGCTGGCCTTCTAGGCAGAGTTGCAAAGAAAAAAACACATCTTCCTCTGTCCAGTGTCTGTGTTCTTTTGCCCTTAATCTTTTATTTGTATTGGCCAGTCTGAGATAACAGAGGAAGATGTGTTTTTTTCTTTGCAACTCTGCCTAGAAGG
Source organism: Thymallus thymallus (assembly GCA_023634145.1). Classification (NCBI taxonomy): domain Eukaryota; kingdom Metazoa; phylum Chordata; class Actinopteri; order Salmoniformes; family Salmonidae; genus Thymallus; species Thymallus thymallus. Next base: position 1,321,513 of record CM042423.1, read on the forward strand.
CCAGCATCCCGGAGTCGCCTCTTCACTGTTGACGTTGAGACTGGTGTTTTATGGGTACAATTTAATAAAGCTGCCAGTTGACACTCTAATGTACTTGTCCTCTTGCTCAGTTGTGCACCGGGGCCTCCCACTCCTCTTTCTATTCTGGTTAGAGACAGTTTAAAGCTGTTCTGTGTTGTACGAGATCTTCAGTTTCTTGGCAATTTCTCCCATGGAATAGCCTTCATTTCTCAGAACAAGAATAGACTGACGAGTTTAAGAAGAAAGTTATTTCTGGCCATTTTGAGCCTGTAATCAAACCCATAAATGCTGATGCTCCAGATACTCAACTAGTCTAAAGGCCAGTTTTATTGCTTCTTTAATCAGCACAACAGTTTTGAGCTGTGCTAACATAATTGCAAAAGGGTTTTCAAATGATCAATTAGCCTTTTAAAATAATAAACTTGGATTAGCTAACAACGTGCCATTGGAACACATGAGTGATGGTTGCTGATAATGGGCCTCTGTACACCTATGTAGATATTTCATTAAAAACCAGCTGTTTCCAGCTACAACAGTCATTACAACATTAACAATGTCTACACTGTATTTCTGATCAATATGATGTTATTTTAACAGACAACCTTTTTTCTTTTTTTTTTTCAAAAACAAGGATATATCTAAGTGACCCCAAACTTTTGAATGGTAGTGTATATCTATGTTATATGTAGAAATGCAATATAGTATAAATGGTGGCGGTTGATCTATGCATTCTATTTCTACAGAGGAACCATGTCAGTCTACTATAGGCTGTAGCCTTTACAGAGGAACCATATCAGTCTACTATAGGCTGTAGCCTTTACAGAGGAACCATATCAGTCTACTATAGGCTGTAGCCTTTACAGAGGAACCATATCAGTCTACTATAGGCTGTAGCCTTTACAGAGGAACCATATCAGTCTACTATAGGCTGTAGCCTTTACAGAGGAACCATATCAGTCTACTATAGGCTGTAGCCTTTACAGAGGAACCATATCAGTCTACTATAGGCTGTAGCCTTTACAGAGGAACCATATCAGTCTACTATAGGCTGTAGCCTTTACAGAGGAACCATATCAGTCTGAGATAATGTTTTCGGATCCTATTAGAATGGGAATAGATAGAATCATAGACTGAGATAGAATAGATAGGAGACTGAAATTCTATGGTTGAATTCTATACTAACTATAAGATAAGAGCGTCTGTTAAATTACTAAATGTGTGTGTGAAGAGAATCAACCTGGGGGAGGAACGTACATGATGCCTTCAAACACCACTCAGATCAAACACATCACTATAAATAATACCTGAATCAGAGGAAGGAAGCAGGTTCAGGGGACCAGCAGTATGGTACACTATACACACACACACACACACACACACACACACACACACACACACACACACACACACACACACACACACACACACACACACACACACACATTACACACACACACACACATTACACACACACACACACACACACACACACACACACACACACACACACACACACACACACACACACACACACACACACACACACACACACACACACACACACACACACACACACATTACACACACACACACACATTACACACACACACACACATTACACACACACACACACACACACACACACACACACACACTAAATAATAGTAAACCCAGACATTCCCTAAATAATACCTATTGAATCAGAGGAAGGAAAAGGAAATGGTTCAGAGGCTCAGCAGGAGGGGATACACATATACACTATACACACACACTATACACTATACACACACACTATACACTATACACACACACTATACACTATACACACACACTATACACACACACACACACACACTATACACTATACACACACACTATACACAATACACTATACACACACACTATACACACACACACACACACACTATACACTATACACACACACTATACACTATACACACACACTATACACTATACACACACACTATACACAATACACTATACACACACACTATACACACACACACACACACACTATACACTATACACACACACTATACACAATACACTATACACACACACTATACACACACACACACACACACTATACACTATACACACACACTATACACAATACACTATACACACACACTATACACACACACACACACTATACACTATACACACACTATACACTATACACACTATACACACTATACACACACACTATACACACTATACACACACACTATACACTATACACACACTATACACTATACACACACACACACTATACACACTATACACACACACACACTATACACACTATACACACACACTATACACTATACACACACTATACACTATACACACACACACACTATACACACACACTATACACACACACTATACACACACACTATACACTATACACTATACACACATACACACACTATACACACATATACACTATACACTATACACACACACACACACTATACACTATACACACACACTATACACACACACACACACACACATATACACTATACACACACACACACACACACACTATACACTATACACACACACTATACACACACACACACACACACTATACACTATACACACACACACACACACACACTATACACTATACACACACACTATACACACACACACACATTACACACACACACACACACACTATACACACACACACACACTATACACACACACACACTATACACACACACACACTATACACTATACACACACACTATACACACACACACACTATACACACACACACACTATACACTATACACACACACTATACACACACACACACTATACACTATACACTATACACACATACACACACTATACACACATATACACTATACACTATACACACACACACACACTATACACTATACACACACACTATACACACACACACACACACACATATACACTATACACACACACACACACACACACTATACACTATACACACACACTATACACACACACACACACACACTATACACTATACACACACACACACACACACACTATACACTATACACACACACTATACACACACACACACATTACACACACACACACACACACTATACACACACACACACACTATACACACACACACACTATACACACACACACACTATACACTATACACACACACTATACACACACACACACTATACACACACACACACTATACACTATACACACACACTATACACACACACACACTATACACTATACACTATACACACACACTATACACACACACACACATTACACACACACACACACACACTATACACACACACACACACTATACACACACACACACTATACACACACACACACTATACACTATACACACACACTATACACACACAC
>CM042423.1:1327468-1352468 GCA_023634145.1 Thymallus thymallus
CACAGATAGAGAACACTCACACACACACAGATAGAGAACACACACACACACACAGATAGAGAACACTCACACACACACAGATAGAGAACACTCACACACACAGAGATAGAGAACACTCACACACACAGATAGAGAACACTCACACACACACAGATAGAGAACACACACACACACACAGATAGAGAACACTCACACACACACAGATAGAGAACACTCACACACACACAGATAGAGAACACACACACACACACAGATAGAGAACACTCACACACACACAGATAGAGAACACTCACACATACACATTTACTATAATTAACTAAACAGAAATCAAAATATCAAAATGTTAGCTAGGTAGCTACAACCAATGCCAACAACAGGTAAAAATGTAAATGTACCATGTCCTTGGAGGATTAGCTAACACTAGCTAGCTAGCAATAATTACCCAGATAAGATAGCTAGCTAAAATTACCCAGATATTATAGCTAGCTAAAATTACCCAGATAAGATAGCTAGCTAAAATGATCCAGATAAGATAGCTAACTAAAATTACCCAGATAAGATAGCTAGCTAAAATTATCCAGATAAGATAGCTAGCTAAAATTACCCAGATAAGATAGCTAGCTAAAATTACCCAGATAAGATAGCTAGCTAAAATTACCCAGATAAGATAGCTAGCTAAAATTACCCAGCTAAGATAGCTAGCTAAAATTACCCAGCTAAGCTAACGGTAGCTAACGCACTTTTGTACATCGCACTGGTCCGTACAATTTACCTTATTTTAGCGCCCCCAAAAAACGTGATACTTCCAGGTGAACCGTAATATGAACACCATTGTAAAGCAGAATGTATCCCTTTTCCAGCAAAATCAATGACGAGACCTTCATGCTGCTCGTCTCTGCATGATTGAACAAGGCAATGAGCTCCATCGGGTCTTTTTAAAAATGCCGGGTGGGGAAGCGAAACCTACTGCGTGATAGTGAAAGGGGGAGATATGCTGTGAGGGGAACTGCATTTTTCAACCGATCTGCCAGCTTATCACCTCTAAAATGTAAATAAAACACTATAAAGAGTTTATATAATGTGTCATTACATACCTATTTGAAGGTTTGTCTCGAATTTTTATCGGTTTTTAGGGCGGCGCTAATGTTATCTTCAGAAGTAAACAGCGCCTGTCGCGGCTTTTGAGAGTCATGATGGTTTGCAGTTGTACAATTGACTAGGTATCCCCCTTACCCTGTCTCTGTCCCTTACCCCTGTCCCTTACCCTGTCCCTTACCCCTGTCCCTTACCCTGTCCCTGTCTTGTTTTTAATCTGCGAGAGAAGAGCTACACCTGGTGGAGAGAGGCTGTAGGACACAGAATGAGTTTCATAATGAGTGCCGTACGTTAATGCATGATATGTCACATTTTAACGTATAGCGTCAGAGGGGTCCGTTTTTTCAACTTTTCTCCAATACTATTGGTCCATTACCATGTCAATCAATGCTTAAATAGAAATGTAGTTCACACCCCAGATTTTGATGCCAACACAGTCTCTACAGTCCCACTAGTTTTCATTGCAGCCTCGTTTGAATGCCACGGGTTTGCAAATGTGTGCGGAATGGGTAGTCAACATTAGCTAGCTAGCAAACCTTTCCTAGATGTTCTTCTCCCCAACAAATTTACACTTTACTTACCAAAGTAAAACAAGAACAAAGGAGCACAGGGACTACCACTTAGCAGTCAAATATATCTATGTTTTTTAAATGGTGCAAACAACTGTCACTGTTTTCCAGATGTGTTGTTGTGTAGCTTACCAGGCACTCTGTCCCAACTGCCATGACGAATGCACCCGAACATGCTGCCTGCGCGCAGAGATCTATGAGGCACAGATACCAGAGATCTATTGCTGCCCCGTGAGGCACAGATACCAGATATCTATTGCTGCCCCGTGAGGCACAGATACCAGAGATCTATTGCTGCCCCGTGAGGCACAGATACCAGAGATCTATTGCTGGCCCGTGAGGCACAGATACCAGAGATCTATTGCTGCCCCGTGAGGCACAGATACCAGAGATCTATTGCTGCCCCGTGAGGCACAGATACCAGAGATCTATTGCTGCCCCGTGAGGCACAGATACCAGAGATCTATTGCTGCCCCGTGAGGCACAGATACCAGAGATCTATTGCTGCCCCGTGAGGCACAGATACCAGAGATCTATTGCTGCCCCGTGAGGCACAGATACCAGAGATCTATTGCTGCCCCGTGAGGCACAGATACCAGAGATCTATTGCTGCCCCGTGAGGCACAGATACCAGAGATCTATTGTTGTGTGTGAGGCAGCATGTTATTTGAGGGCATCAAATATTGTTCTGTTATGATGTTATGAATAGCTCAGTTGGCATAGAGCATAGTGCTTGCAACACCAGGATAGTAGGTTTGATTTCCAGGACCACCAATACATAAAATGTATTTACACATGACTGTAAGTTGCTTTGGGTTTAAGCGTCAGCTAAATTACATATCTTATTATTATATTAGAATAATTATCAAGCATTTTTTTTAACCTACTGCCAACCCTTCTCCTGGAGAGCATCTTCTGGGGGAGCAGGTTTATTCTCCAGCACAGCACTAACAGATGTTTATCTCCCGTTTCTACAGTGGTCTGATGAAACCAGGGCTGAACGCTATCATGGGGGCCACAGGAAGCGGAAAGTCATCGTAAGTGACATTTCAACTGACTCAGACAAACCTGTGACTCTCTCATTGAACTTTGTGAACTAACATTATGTCTAATGGTTGTTTAAAAAGGTTGTGTTGTATTATAGTTGTGTAAAGGTTGTGGTTGTGTTGTATTATAGTTGTGTAAAGGTTGGGGTTGTGTTGTCTTATAGTTGTGTAAAGGTTGGGGTTGTGTTGTATTATAGTTGTGTAAAGGTTGTGGTTGTGTTGTATTATAGTTGTGTAAAGGTTGGGGTTGTGTTGTATTATAGTTGTGTAAAGGTTGGGGTTGTGTTGTATTATAGTTGTGTAAAGGTTGGGGTTGTGTTGTATTATAGTTGTGTAAAGGTTGTGGTTGTGTTGTATTATAGTTGTGTAAAGGTTGTGGTTGTGTTGTATTATAGTTGTGTAAAGGTTGTGGTTGTGTTGTATTATAGTTGTGTAAAGGTTGGGGTTGTGTTGTATTATAGTTGTGTAAAGGTTGGGGTTGTGTTGTATTATAGTTGTGTAAAGGTTGTGGTTGTGTTGTATTATAGTTGTGTAAAGGTTGGGGTTGTGTTGTATTATAGTTGTGTAAAGGTTGGGGTTGTGTTGTATTATAGTTGTGTAAAGGTTGGGGTTGTGTTGTATTATAGTTGTGTAAAGGTTGTGGTTGTGTTGTATTATAGTTGTGTAAAGGATGTGGTTGTGTTGTATTATAGTTGTGTAAAGGTTGTGGTTGTGTTGTATTATAGTTGTGTAAAGGTTGGGGTTGTGTTGTATTATAGTTGTGTAAAGGTTGGGGTTGTGTTGTATTATAGTTGTGTAAAGGTTGTGGTTGTGTTGTATTATAGTTGTGTAAAGGTTGGGGTTGTGTTGTGTTGTGTGTAGGTTTCTGGATGTGCTGGCAGCCAGGAAGGACCCAGCAGGTCTGACAGGAGAGGTGTTGATAGACGGAGCTCCTCAACCTCCCAACTTCAAATGTCTCTCAGGATATGTGGTCCAGGTAGGGCACACACACACACACACACACACACACACACACACACACACACACACACACACACACACACACACACACACACACACACACACACACACACACACACACACACACACACTATACACACACACACACACTATACACACACACACACACACAGACACACACACAGACACACACACACACACACACACACACACACAGACACAGACACACACGCACACACACATACACTATACACACACACACACACACACACACACACATACACACACACACACACACAGACACACCTATACCGTTTGTCGGACTAGGGGGACATTTTTTGAAATTTTGGCCAAATCAGACTGGGCATAGGGCTGTGGGGACACCGGGTTCCAGTGGTGCTAGAGCTACAAAAAACATATCAAAAATCATGAAAAAAATCAGCGAACCTATACATGACTTAAATTTAAAAGATTTTCTTTGCACAACTGAGATATAAAAAATTGCTATTTTTCAGACTTTCTGGTGGTTTGTAAAGACTTTTCTGTAACACGGTCTATAAGGACAGTGTAGTGTACAAGGTCAGTGATGTCATCATACACATACACCAAGTATCACCTGCTTTGAAAGGACACAAGGTCTGTAAGGCCAGTTTACCATACACATACACCAAGTATAACCTGCTTTGAAAGGACACAAGGTATGTAAGGCCAGTTTACCATACACATACACCAAGTATAACCTGCTTTGAAAGGACACAAGGTCTGTAAGGCCAGTTTACCATACACATACACCAAGTATAACCTGCTTTGAAAGGACACAAGGTCTGTAAGGCCAGTTTACCATACACATACACCAAGTATAACCTGCTTTGAAAGGACACAAGGTCTGTAAGGCCAGTTTACCATACACATACACCAAGTATAACCTGCTTTGAAAGGACACAAGGTCTGTAAGGCCAGTTTACCATACACATACACCAAGTATAACCTGCTTTGAAAGGACACAAGGTCTGTAAGGCCAGGTCACCATACACATACACCAAGTATAACCTGCTTTGAAAGGACACAAGGTCTGTAAGGCCAGTTTACCATACACATACACCAAGTATAACCTGCTTTGAAAGGACACAAGGTCTGTAAGGCCAGTTTACCATACACATACACCAAGTATAACCTGCTTTGAAAGGACACAAGGTATGTAAGGCCAGTTTACCATACACATACACCAAGTATAACCTGCTTTGAAAGGACACAAGGTCTGTAAGGCCAGTTTACCATACACATACACCAAGTATAACCTGCTTTGAAAGGACACAAGGTCTGTAAGGCCAGGTCACCATACACATACACCAAGTATAACCTGCTTTGAAAGGACACAAGGTCTGTAAGGCCAGTTTACCATACACATACACCAAGTATAACCTGCTTTGAAAGGACACAAGGTCTGTAAGGCCAGTTTACCATACACATACACCAAGTATAACCTGCTTTGAAAGGACACAAGGTCTGTAAGGCCAGTTTACCATACACATACACCAAGTATAACCTGCTTTGAAAGGACACAAGGTCTGTAAGGCCAGTTTACCATACACATACACCAAGTATAACCTGCTTTGAAAGGACACAAGGTCTGTAAGGCCAGGTCACCATACACATACACCAAGTATAACCTGCTTTGAAAGGACACAAGGTCTGTAAGGCCAGGTCACCATACACATACACCAAGTATAACCTGCTTTGAAAGGACACAAGGTCTGTAAGGCCAGGTCACCATACACATACACCAAGTATAACCTGCTTTGAAAAGACACATGGATTATAAGACCAAAGTGACTGAGGCACACCCTTATAATAATATGGAATATATTAAGAGGTCATTTTTGTTTTCTTTGTTGACCTCTGTTTTGCATTACAATTTGGCACGTAAGTTGTAAATAACTCATCACATCGGGACATAATTTGCATATAATGTACATAAGGAGCACAATCACTCCATTCTACACTTCTTCCTCTAGAAAACATCAGCACCTACAATCAAATTCTGTCAAGCTACAGAAGTTTACAGATAACACCACGGCTCTTATCTGATGGGGTCTAACTACAGGTGGGCCAAGTGTCATTACATCAACTAAGAGCATAACACATAAACAGTGCTTGCATCCACTAGGACGAACTCAACCCCACCAGCACATATCATTGCACCCTTGCTCCCTAGTATTATGGAGTTTTTCCATGTCCTGAACGAACTGCCAACCTGCAATCATGTTTCACACCGCTGTTGTGTATGCCTCATGTCTAGTATGCCTCATGTCTAGTATGCCTCATGTCTAGTATGTCTCATGTCTAGTATGCCTCATGTCTAGTATGCCTCATGTCTAGTATGCCTCATGTCTAGTATGTCTCATGTCTAGTATGCCTCATGTCTAGTATGCCTCATGTCTAGTATGCCTCATGTCTAGTATGTCTCATGTCTAGTATGCCTCATGTCTAGTATGTCTCATGTCTAGTATGCCTCATGTCTAGTATGCCTCATGTCTAGTATGCCTCATGTCTAGTATGTCTCATGTCTAGTATGCCTCGTGTCTAGTATGCCTCGTGTCTAGTATGCCTCGTGTCTAGTATGCCTCGTGTCTAGTCAATGTTCTCCCCTTCAACCAGTCCTGTTTGTGGAGCGTAGGTTTATAGTCTCAATACAATGAAACAACCTCAATTATCTCAGACAACCTAATCACATTATTATAATTCCTTGCTCTTTTGTTGTTTTGTGGAGATTGTGAATAGGATCTCAAGTTGCTGAGGTCTCACCAAGTATATTTAGCTCATTAGTTGATCTCATTATGTTTGACTACTAAACTCAACATCTGCATTTAAGATGAAAATGTTGAAAATTCTAATCTAGGTTTGTCATTATTAACACACAACACAACATTTGTTGAATCACTGAACTATATTTGACTTGGTCACCTCAAGAATCCATTCCTTAACAAAGGACATCATTGTAAAAATGAATAAAGGAAAATCAAAGTGAATGGTGACATTAAAAGGCCCAGTCTAACCACGTAGCAAAACAAACAAACAAACAAAACAGCCTGTGAGACAAATAAATGAAGTGACCTAAACCATTTCTGAACACAGGACACCAACTTGTAAAACATGCCTAGAAAGGTAAAGGCTCAGGCTATCCAAAAGTGCATTTAGCGTTTAGCATTTGAATGCCTTTTAAAGGCCAAGCCTCTGTTGCGTACAAAATCTCTAATGTTTTGAATGGATCTTGTCTCCAAGATAGGTTGTTCCTTTTCCTTGCACTTCAGGCACTGCTCACTGGTGGCAGTGACACCGTTTTCAATAAAAGGCCTTAAATGTTTCATCACAGCTTGTATCTCCTCCTCAGACCATGGTCTCTTCACACACCGCCTTGATGAAACACAGAAACCTGAATAATTAAAAAAAGATGAGAAGATAAAAAAAGATAAAAGATCCTGCAACATGTACTTGCAGGTCGGGATGTTGCTGTTCAAAATGGCCAAACAAGCTGGAACTTGTGTAGACAAAATGTGTGTGATAATAAATTGTCTTTAGATCTGCTAAAAATCAAGTTAGATTGTTTTCATTAACATGACATTTCATTACACTGCTTGTTAAAAACAAAATACATCCAGCTTCTTTATATGCTTTATATGTCTAACCAAACATAATGTAAGTGTTGACTGCACATTAGCAAGTGTGCCTAGTGATGGACATGGAAACGCATTTATATAATACCCTGAGTAACTGAGTCGGGGAGATGAGGTAAACCAGAAGTTACACAGGCAGCGTTCCTCTGGTCATCTAAAAAGTATAAATGTATGGGCTTAAAGAGACTGTCTGCCTACCAATCAAACACCATGGGCATGGAGGGGATACGTGTAAAACTGTAGACAGCCAATTCTATATTATAATAACTATACTCATGGCAAAGTTGTTGAACCGGATGAAGTCAGGAGAGTGTGACTGTGCAACAATACTTTGAGTGATAATTTTACTAGGAAATGATGTAGATTTTACACAGGCCAAGTCTTCCCTGTTGTTTTAAAATTATCATGCAAACTACTGAACATCAAAATACTAGCCACAAAGCATATGTGTCACAATGAAGAGAGATGACAAAAAGTTAAGCTTCTAACAAAGTTTCTAACCATCGTACTACTGGAAAATTCCTGACTAAAACATTTTTTATATATTCTAATGAACCCACAGATCCCAGCTCATTACATGAGGTATGTTGTGCAAACTTTGATCTCCATCATTGAGATTATACCTTGAGCTGCAGTCTCTGAGAGGTGAGGCGATCCAAAGGTGCCAGAAGCCAACATTTCTTCATTGTCTAAAAACAAAACAAAACAAGACAAAAAAAAAAAAACTATGGTATCAACTACACAGCAAGGAGTAAAATAAAATAAATATAAAAAGTTCATACATGTTTGAAATAACAGTAGGCTGTTATCTAAATGTATAAAAAAAAGCCTATTTTAAATATTTCATTTAATTACAAAATCCGCATTCATTTAATTACAAAATCCGCAACACAGAATACAACAATTTCAGTAGCCTTGGGTCCCAATTTTAACAGTACCTTGCAATGTGGAAACATTAGGGAGTTGCTGTGATCCTGTATCCATATCGTCTATGTGATCTATTAAATTACATTGTAAAAATGTTATCAAATGTTATTACACCAACCATATACACATACACCAAGTAGATTCAACAACATGTAAATGACGCATACCACCAATTTCGTCCAGAGATTTTCCTTGAATATCCTTCACACTTCCCTTCTCCATAGCCATAAGCAGCTTTGAGATCTTAGCCAGCTGAATTGTTGATTGAGGCACTCGATAGTACTCCCTATGCACCCTAATGTCATGGCCGAGAAAATCTGCCAGCTGGTCCAGTTCATTATCTTTCAAGTTCATACTTGGCTTATTGTGGTGATCTGTTTGCGAAGGTTAGTTGATCTGAGGTTTTGAGGATCTTCGGCTCCACAAGCATCTGCAAATTGACCAAACTGCCCTCTGTAGTGACCATCACTACAAGGAACAGCGAAGAGGTAATTGTTGTTTTCAGTTACTCCACACTCTTTCCTATTACTAATGAGGAGTGACAGGTTAGCAGTCATATCAGGAGTCAGGATCACAGCAAACTTTCGTCCTTTTTTCCCCCTCAATTCCACTCTGGCAAATTGTTTGCAAAGTCTCTTCTCAACTTCTGTAAGCCCAGTGCTTATGTCATCATTTAGTTGTGACATGTCACGATCTTCCAAATTTTTTACAGTCATCCGTGCCACTTCACCTTCCCTCCTCCTATTAAACAAAATGACTTGACAGAGGATCACCTTTGCTAGTGCTGCATAAGTGCCTGCTGTTGGGTTATCGGCTAGTTTCTCCTTAGCCAATTCCACTTGCTGACCAAGATATAACTGTAGCTTCTGAACGTCTTTGGCCAGTGGGAGCCTGGAGCTCTTGTTGTATTTTGCCTCACTCAGGTTTGATAAGGCAGAATGGGAAACGAATTCAGACCACTTTGTTTCATGAAGTGTATGAAACCTCCTGATGGAATCAATCCCCTCTTGATCTTCTTCCATGAGGGCACGACACATGATGAGGTCACTTATCTTTCTGAGAGAATGCCCAATTTTCAGGGCCAAACTTGGGGCTTTGAATGTGTTGTTTTCGTGATCAAAACCTGAAACTCTCTTGACAGCACTAGTAAGAATAAAGAAGTTGCCTGGTTTTATTGCCTCTTCCATGTTATGGATTCTAGTTGTGTGGCGCAAAGTCACAAGTAATCTCCCAAGTACTTTCTGTCTTATATACTCATGCTTTGATCTGTCACTCCCATGCTTATTAAAGAGGGACTGGACAAACTGCAGGAGATAATGATCATTCCTTATTGCAGTGGACACGTCATCCTTCTGCATGTTGCCCAGCACTGACCAAAGTTCACTTGAAATTGTCTGGGACATTGTAGATTGAGCAGATGCTACCAATGACTCTCTTTCTCAACTCAGGTCCCTCTTCAACATTATTCTCGGGTCTTAGAGCACATCTTTTCATATGTCGAGAAAGTTATTTTCTGGACAACATACCCTTACAGTACAAGCAGTAATCATACGTCTCAGGGCTGCTGCTCTGTTTGGAACTCCTTTTCACTTTAAGACAACTTAAAGACAGCCTTTTAACAATTGAGTTATGCTTGAAGTTGCCAAGGTTTCGGAATTTCTCAAGAAGAACCTTTCTGTCCTTTGATGATTTGGAGAACTGGAGTGCCTGTGCGATTTCAGCATTTTCATTTACATGCCTCTCGAGATGACGTGCAAATTTTGTTTGAGGTTTTCCACATACAAAACAATAATTGACTTGGCTTTTAAGGAATTTTCCTGATTTGGTTGGGGATTTACTTTGGCCAAGAATATCCACAGTACCCTTTTTGTTACCCTTTGTAACTACCCTTTGTAACTGAGAGTGGGTCTGGGGAAGGTTCATTCACAGCACATTTCCAAAGGGGTGTCACCAACGGACGTCGCTCAAATGCCTCTGGGCACAATTGGATAGACCTCAAACCAATCAGAGCGATCGTCATCATGTAAAGCCCGCCTCAACGTTTGTGATCGGTGCCTCGATTTGTAAAAATTGGAAATGTGCTTGAATGGGCTCTTGGTCAGACGGACTTGCAGAGCAAATCTCAAATTTGCCGGAAGTTCGTCAGGGTTTTCCCAGGCTAGAGGGAAACTCCATTTCAGTGTTATTTCCCTGCCCGGTTCAGTTAGCTTTAGTCTACAACTTCGGTCTATGCTGTACAGATTATTCTCCTTCTTCCTAGCCACAGCACTCTGCCACCCCTAACAGCAAGGGAATGGTTTATTTATCCTGGAATATTTAAGTAAAGCAAGAAATGTAAAAACAATTGTAAGAAAATAAAGTAATTTCCTATAAAGTAAAGGTAAAAAAGTTAAAATTGAACATCTGTGTACGTGTGTGTGTGACACAGACAAACTCAAGGTATGCAAGGACACTGTCCTTTGGACTTTTAATGACATCCATGCTCAAACTCTAAGACTTCCACTATTGAACTTCCAGTGTGTGGCACACTCAGAAAAACACCAGTGTTGGGGGGACACCGTGGTTAGTAAAGACCATCCATACTGAATAGAGGACATTTCCACCGTAGCTGCAAGATGTTTACTAAAACACTGAAAATTGTGTTCCTTGGAACATCACAGTACTTCTAACCATTGGTCAATTTCAGAACACAGGTAAATTCAAACTCACCTCACAAGCAGAGTCGTTTGGCGCGCCTCTGGATGATTGACACTCTGATCTTGATTCGGTCTCTGTACAAGGGAACACAGGGAAATTCAGTGCTTGGCTTTCCTCAAGTCATAAAACCACATATAGGCATAACATACTCAACTCACATACCTGACAGACAAAATTCTACTCAAAATATACATCAAGACATAAAATAATCATCTAAAAATGGCCTGATATTGCTACATGTTTTTCATGCTGCAAACCCTTAGCAGACATGACATGCATTGCCAAAAGTTAACAACATTTACTCAAAACTAGAACTGACCACTGGCAAGATCTGTTGAGAACACAGGGGGTGACACCTCCTGGTGCTGGACACCAACTTCTCCAATCCCTTCTTTCGCAGAAGAAGTGCCACATTGACCTCTGACACAGTGCACCTAAAAAAAAAACACTCAAACCTTTACGTTTATGACACTCAAAATGATGTAGACAGGGGAACAAAATGTTAAATGATGACTATCTGTACCGACAAAGATTTTCAGACTGTATCTGCAGTATAATTGTAATTCATTGATAAATATGTCCCTTACGTAACTACATCATTTCTAAACATTCATACATCCCGAAATAAACAGCTGAATTCAAACTAACCTCATGCTCAGGGCTGTCTGGTGTGGGACTGGATGACTGACACTCTGCTCTCAATGCGGTGTCTGTTGAAGAGAACACAGGACATGAAGGCACAGTGCTTTGCAAGACCCCAGTATTTACCAGGCATTGCTCATTCAAGCAGGGACTCACCTCTGAATAAGTCTGAAGAGAAAACATTGTGTTCCAAGTCATGGGCGTGGTCACCAAGCTCTGCAACGGAGTGTTGGCCAGAAGGGAAGCTTGCACCACTGAGCTGTGTCTAAACAAGTTAAACAGAGAAATGCACATGTGAACTTGGACATCATCTACACAATTGTGTTATTGTACAGTTGAACTGACTAAGACAGAATAACAATTTAAAATGTTCTGACCCTTGAATATGATTGCTGGATCACATTTGAAAAAAAATAAAAAATGACCCACCTCTTTACGCCAGGGCCATTCTTTCCCACCATAGTCATAAGTGATTTCAGTTCCTGCCGTAATTTCCTTCAGTGCAAAAAGGCAGAGATGTGGCTTCCCTTCTGCTTCGATCAACTTCATTTTGCAATTTGGTGCCTTGTGGTCATCGTTTACCAGTCGTCCAAATGACCCATCTTCAAGTGCTCCATCAATACTGCAGATTTACAAACATCATGCACTAAACAGACGTTTATAGTGACACACTTTTGAATTGTACTTTAATTTGTAAGCAACTACAATAATGCCAACATACAATACAAGTATAGTTGTTCGATGCACAGTTGATAAGTTAAAGTGCAACATGAGATCTTTACTTCAGAAATCCTGACTTCTCACTATAGAAATCTAAACATATCAGTCATTCTGAACCTACCACCATGTCTTCCGCTTCCATATGAAGTCAAACATGAAGATCGAACATGCATTGTGGTACAGTTTACGTCTATGTCCAGCTTCAGCTGCATCAATGAGCTCCCCTCTATACTCCACCACAAAGTCTCCTTGATTGAAAACAGCTAAAGTGAAGATACCACGACCTGCAGACACAACTTTATTAGAGACACAGGGGTAGAAGACTATCCATTGGATACAACTCAGCACTGCAAATAATCACATAAAATTGAATTATTCCTATAAATTGCTACAATGCAACGTTTAGAATACAGCAACAGACAGGCCCACTATTAACTAAAATACTATTAACTACTTACATTTATATTGATGTTTGTACAATTAATAGTCAGACTGAAAACCACTGGTCATAATATAAATTCAAGAACCAGTGACGTGTAACCCCTCAGTGTAGCCTACAGTGTGTCAAAGCCACTCACCTTTAACTGGATTAATATATTTTATTTCTAACATTGAATTCTTGTCTCTTCCTGCAAGGATGTGATTAGTGGCATCCTGAAGGGGAGTAGTTCTCCGTGGCATGACAGAATTTGCTAAGGAAATTAACAACAAAAACACAACTTCACTACTTTTCATCTCACTAATACCATGGATATTCAAACAGTTTCAATTGAGTTCTATGCTTTCATAAAATTCAAATAAGATTTCCCTGCTGTCAGTATATCAATATATTTTAAGTTCTGTGAGGGGACATACACAGACAAACTAATTTCAATACCCTAAAACATTAGCCCCCGGTTTCACAGACAAGGCTTAAGCTAGTACCAGACTAAAATTCATGTCTGAGCTGTTTTAACTGAAAGCAACTTGCACTGACATATCTTAAACTATGTCAGTGTCATTGTTTTGTGTCAAGATGCACATCAGTAATGTATTTTTCTAAGGCACGTTTATAAGGCCTAATCCTGGCTTAATCTAAACCCTGTCTGTGAAACCGGGCTTTAGATCTCTTAGATATGTAATGTGCTTCACTAATACAACTATAAGAGTACAAAACAATATAATGCAATTTAAAAAGGTAACACTTTACAATATTATGTAAACAAATATGTGCAGTGTATACTGAATAATGTGTCCTGTCATCCCTGTTACTCTTGTCAGTCCTGTTACTATGACGTCAATCCTGTTACTGTCATTCATTTCATAAAAACTATATTTGTAATGGCCTTCCATTGTTTTTCCATTGAAACCCTATCTATATTGTATTTTGGACAAAGCCCTTCTTTTAAATGTATATATATATTTTCTTAATTGACATGTGATCACCCTCCAAAATGTGTATGTTCTTGATTATCTGAATGACAAATTTAAGATTGAAAAAAACATTATTTTTTTTACAATCCCAGTGAAAAGAGGGACTAAAATACTGCTCATATATGTGAAAACTATAACATAGTTCTAATTAAAACTATTGTATATAGTAACGCATGTGTCTGTAACAGGCATGACAAAAATATCAAAACATGAGGTAAATAGTCTTAAAATTAAATAAATACATAGCCTGAGATAGCACAATACAATTTATTGTCCTTTTAAGCTGTCTTTATTTCATGGATATTTAAAACAAATCGATTAAACTTATTTTATTTTGTAATTTGTCAAAGTTGAAAAGGCCCTGATTGCGTGGTGATGGGTCACGGTCATTACCCGTTTTACTGTTAAGTTTAACTTTGTATTGTTGTTATTTGTATGTCGCTTTGGACAAAAGTGTCTGCTAAATATCATAACATTAACCACAACCATAACCATACTTGTCATTGGAACTTATTAAAACGTTGTTTTTATTGATTTCTTACCTGCTCTCCACAACGTGCATATCCAGAACTCCCGGGAAAATGATTCAGCTGATGACTGACGTAGCTCTCTCCTATCCAGCCAATCAAAATGAGTTGTGCAAAATGAGCATGCGCAGTGTTGAATTAGCGTCAATTTCGCGCGTTGTGTATAATTTCCCGCGTTTGTGTATAATTTCCCGCGCCTGTGTGTCGCAACATGCAGGGACCACGACAACAGATAGGGGGCAGTGGCGGACACACAAATATACAAAATATGTCAGGTTTTTGGTACACAAAGACTTTTGAGAAAATCACTTTTTGGGTAATAAGACATGCTGAGAAAAGGTTTTATAAGGTTTATTTTTATGAGGACAGCCAACTGTCCTCCCATACCAGAGGGTCCTCATTGCTCTTTGAAATGTCTTGTAATTTGTCCTTCTATGCCGCCAAACAAACACACACACACACACTGACACACACACACACACACACACTGACACACACACACACACACACACACACACACACACACACACACACACACACACACACACACACACACACACACACACACACACACACAGACACTGACACACTGACACACACTGACACACACACACACACACACACACACACACACACACACACACACACACTGACACACACGCACACACTGACACACACACACACTGACACACACGCACACACTGACACACACGCACACACTGACACACACACACACTGACACACACTCACACACACACACACCAGTGACCAGATCATAGTTATGAGTGTCAACGTGTGTGCTTCTGGGTATTACGTTTTTAATGTGTATGCTACCTATATTAATTCCTTTATTAATCCCCCTCCTCTTTCTTCCAGGATGATGTGGTGATGGGGACTCTGACGGTGAGGGAGAATTTCCGTTTCTCTGCAGCGCTGCGTCTCCCATCCTCCATCAGCCAGAAGGAGAAAGAGGGCAAAGTCAACCGGCTCATCACAGAACTGGGCCTCACTAAAGTAGCAGACTCACGGGTCAGTCTTTACTCTCTCTATCTGTGTCTGTGTGTGTGACTATGAATGTGTGTGTTCTGTCTCCAGGTGGGCATCCAGTTGATCAGGGGTATGAATGTGTGTGTTCTGTCTCCAGGTGGGCATCCAGTTGATCAGGGGTATGAATGTGTGTGTTCTGTCTCCAGGTGGGCATCCAGTTGATCAGGGGTATGAATGTGTGTGTTCTGTCTCCAGGTGGGCATCCAGTTGATCAGGGGTATGAATGTGTGTGTTCTGTCTCCAGGTGGGCATCCAGTTGATCAGGGGTATGAATGTGTGTGTTCTGTCTCCAGGTGGGCATCCAGTTGATCAGGGGTATGAATGTGTGTGTTCTGTCTCCAGGTGGGCATCCAGTTGATCAGGGGTATGAATGTGTGTGTTCTGTCTCCAGGTGGGCACCCAGTTGATCAGGGGTATATCAGGAGGGGAGAGGAAGAGGACCAACATCGGTATGGAACTGATCATCGACCCTCCTGTTCTCTTCCTCGATGAACCCACCACCGGCCTGGACGCTAGCACAGCTAACTCTGTACTACTACTGCTCAAGAGGTAGGACCTGGGTATTGTAGTTCTAATATTGTAGGGTTAGTCTGGGTATTGTAGTTATCTTCCTAGATGAACCTCCATGATGTCTAGTCATGGCTGTACCATTATCCTGTCCATCAACACTAACCCTCTTCCTCCTCTTCTCTCTCTATCAGGATGTCTAGTCATGGCCGTACCATCATCCTGTCCATCCACCAGCCTCGTTACTCCATCTACCGTCTGTTTGACAGTCTGACTCTGCTGGTCAGCGGTAAACAGGTGTACCATGGCCCCGCTCAGAGCGCTCTGGACTACTTCTCTAACATCGGTGAGACTAAACTATTAGAAATGTCATGTTTCTACTGATTCTAAATCACACTCGTCCTTCAAGACAGACATCGTAGTCTCAGAACAAACCAAGTTATTCTAATGTCTCTCTTTAGAGGTTATTAACAGTCGTTACATCCATCAATCTATTGTCTCTCTTTAGAGGTTATTAACAGTCGTTACATCCATCAATCTATTGTCTCTCTTTAGAGGTGCAATGCATTTTACTGTTGTGCATTCAATGTATCAATGTTTCAACCTTTCCTGTATCCATACCTTGTCTGTATCTATAAACAATGCAATTACAACTATGATGTCATCATTACCCAGGGTACACTTGTGAACCCCACAACAATCCGGCTGACTTCTTCCTGGATGTGATCAATGGAGATTCTACCGCCATCTCCTTGGACAGGATACAGGAAGCAGACGGTGAGTTCTGATTGGCTATGGAGCAGGGTCAGTGGGCCGGATCAGTCAGGTCATCCAATGGGAGACATATTTTGTCTCTTCATATCCTCCTTGCCAAACTTTCTTACACTTCATTTACCCTTCTTCTGGCAACTCTATCCATTGCCCTCATGTCTTCCCCTCCCCCTCCTCTCCTCTCTCCTTCCTTCCTCCTTCCTCCCCAGACTCTGACCCAGACAGGGTAACCAGTTCCAGGCAGAACATCGAGGACCGTCTGGTCCAGGAGTTCCGGGGGTGCCAGTACTACAGAGAGACCAAAGCCCAGTTAGAACACATCACCATGAGCAGGGAGTACAGGTAACAAAAAAAAATTCTCGTTCTCTCTTTCTCTCTCTCTCTCGTTCTCTTTCTCTCTCTCTCTCGTTCTCTCTCTCGTTCTCTCTCTCTCTCTCTCGTTCTCTCTCTCTCACAAATCTGGTGGGGAGTGGGATGTCAACCGGGATGTGTGTGTCTCAGGGGGTTGGATTATGATTATAAAGACACATTTCTGTTCTCTGCAAGTTAAGGGACAATAAAATCGTCTTCTTTTTCCTCAGTGTGAAGACTCCCTCTCGGACCATCACGTACAACACCTCCTTCTCTACTCAGTTCAGATGGGTCCTGAAGAGAACCTTCACTAACCTCATCCTCAACCCTCAGACATCCTTCGCTCAGGTGTGTGTGTGTGTGTGTGTGTGTGTGATGGAACATTTAGCTATTTGAAACTGCCTCTGGAAGCAACGTCAGCACAGGACCTGTTTGTCGGGAGCTTCATGAAATGGGTTTCCATGGCTGAGCAGCCGTACACAAGCCTAAGATCACCATGCTCAATGCCAAGCGTCGGCTGGAGTGATGTAAAGCTTACTGCCATTGGACTCTGGAGCAGTGGAAACACGTTCTCTGGAGTGATGAATCACGCTTCACCATCTGGCAGTCCGACGGACTAATCTGGGTTTTGTGAATGCCAGGAGAACGCTACCTGCCCCAATGCATAAGGAATAATGGTCTGGGGCTGTTCTTCATGGTTCAGGCCCCTTAGTTCCAGTGAAGGGAAATCTTAAAGCATACAATGACATTCTAGATGATTCTGTGTTTCCAACTTTGTGGCAACGGTTTCAGCATGACAATGCCCCTGTGGAAAAAGCGAGGTCCATACAGAAATGGTTTGTTGAGATCAGTGTGGAAGAACTTTCATGTGACACTTGTCGGGATCGTAGAGAAAAATGGAAACACCGTCGTGTTCGTGAGCCTCCACTTTCCACAGTGGGGTCATATTAGTTAGTAGGCCAAAGGACATCCAGCCAACATAACACAACTGTGGGAAGCATTGGAGTCAACATGGGCCAGCATCCCTGTGGAACGCTTTCAACACCTTGTAGAGCCCATGACCCGACAAATTGAGGCTGTTCTGAGGGGAAAAGGGGGGGTGCAACTCAATATTAGGAAGATATTCTTCATGTTTTGTACCAGTGTAAAACCGGTCCAAAGTTTTAGAACACCTACTCATTCAAGGGTTTTTCTTTATTTTTAAAATGTTCTACATTGTAGAATAATAGTGAAGACATCAAAACTATGAAATAACACATATGGAATCATGTAGTAACCAAAAAACTGTTAAACAAATCAAAATATATTTTATATTTGAGATTCTTCAAATAGCCACCCTTTTCCTTGATGACAGCTTTGCACACTCATGGCATTCTCTCAACCAGCTTCATGAGGACCGCCACAGGAATGGAAGACCCAGAAATACCTCTGCTGCAGAGGATAAGTTCATTAGAGTTACCAGTCTCAGATTGAAGCCCAAATAAATGCTTCACAGAGTTCAAGTAACAGACACATCTCAACATCAACTATTGTGTCATTATGGGGTATTGTGTGTAGATTGATGAGGGAAAAAACAATGTAATCCATTTTAGAATAAGGCTGTAATGTAACAACATGTGGTAAAAGTCAAGGGGTCTGAATACTTTCTGAATGCACTGTACCTACCTACCTACCTAACTACAGTGGGGAGAACAAGTATTTGATACACTCCCGGGTTTTCCTAATTACAAAGCATGTAGAGGTCTGTAATTTTTATCATAGGTACACTTCAACTGTGAGAGACGGAATCTAAAACAAAAATACAGAAAATCACATTGTATGATTTTTAAATAATTAATTTGCATGTTATTGCATGACATAAGTATTTGATCACCTACCAACCAGTAAGAATTCCGGCTCTCACAGACCTGTTAGTTTTTCTTTAAGAAGCCCTCTTGTTCTCCACTCATTACCTGTATTAACTGCACCTGTTTGAACTCGTTACCTGTATAAAAGACACCTGTCCACACACTCAATCAAACAGACTCCAACCTCTCCACAATGGCCAAGACCAGAGAGCTGTGTAAGGACATCAGGGATAAAATTGTAGACCTGCACAAGGCTGGGATGGGCTACAGGACAATAGGCAAGCAGCTTGGTGAGAAGGCAACAACTGTTGGCGCAATTATTAGAAAATGGAAGAAGTTCAAGATGCCGGTCAATCTCCCTCGGTGGGGCATCAATGATCATGAGGAAGGTGAGGGATCAGGCCAGAACTACACGGCAGGACCTGGTCAATGACCTGAAGAGAGCTGGGACCACAGTCTCAAAGAAAACCATTAGTAACACACTACGCCGTCATGGATTAAAATCCTGCAGCGCACGCAAGGTCCCCCTGCTCAAGCCAGCGCATGTCCAGGCCTGTCTGAAGTTTGCCAATGACCATCTGGATGATCCAGAGGAGGAATGGGAGAAGATCATGTGGTCTGATGAGACAAAAATAGAGCTTTTTGGTCAAAACTCCACTCGCCGTGTTTGGAGGAAGAAGAAGGATGAGTACAACCCCAAGAACACCATCCCAACCGTGAAGCATGGAGGTGGAAACATCATTCTTTGGGGATGCTTTTCTGCAAAGGGGACAGGACGACTGCACCATATTGAGGGGAGGATGGATGGGGCCATGTATCGCGAGATCTTGGCCAACAACTTCCTTCCCTCAGTAAGAGCATTGAAGATGGGTCGTGGCTGGGTCTTCCAGCATGACAACGACCCGAAACACACAGCCAGGGAAACTATGGAGTGGCTCCGTAAGAAGCATCTCAAGGTCCTGGAGTGGCCTAGCCAATCTCCAGACCTGAACCCAATAGAAAGTCTTTGGAGGGAGCTGAAAGTCCGTATTGCCCAGCGACAGCCCCGAAACCTGAAGGATCTGGAGAAGGTCTGTATGGAGGAGTGGGCCAAAATCCCTGCTGCAGTGTGTGCAAACCTGGTCAAGAACTACAGGAAACGTATGATCTCTGTAATTGCAAACAAAGGTTTCTGTACCAAATATTAAGTTCTGCTTTTCTGATGTATCAAATACTTATGTCATGCAATAAAATGCAAATTAATTACTTAAAAATCATACAATGTGATTTTCCGGATTTTTGTTTTAGATTCCGTCACTCACAGTTGAAGTGTACCTATGATAAAAATTACAGACTTCTACATGCTTTGTAAGTAGGAAAACCTGCAAAATCGGCAGTGTATCAAATACTTGTTCTCCCCACTGTACCTCCCCATTAATGTAATCTATTTGATCCAGATTGGAGTGACTGTATTCCTGGCCCTCATCGTTGGGGCTATATTCTTTGGAGTGAATAATGACCAGAGTGGCTTGCAGAACAGGTCTGTGTGTTTTTAGCCGTTTCTGTGTGGCTTGCAGAACAGGTCTCTGTGTGTTTTAACCGTTTCTGTGTGGCTTGCAGAACAGGTCTGTGTGTGTTTTAACCGTTTCTGTGTGGCTTGCAGAACAGGTCTGTGTGTGTGTTTTAACCGTTTCTGTGTGGCTTGCAGAACAGGTCTGTGTGTGTTTTAACCGTTTCTGTGTGGCTTGCAGAACAGGTCTGTGTGTGTGTTTTAACCGTTTCTGTGTGGCTTGCAGAACAGGTCTGTTTGTGTGTTTTAAGTGTTTCTGTGTGGACCCCGCAGGAGGTTTTTTGCCTTTTGGTAGGCCGTCATTGTAAATAAGAATTTATTCTTAACTGACTTGCCTAGTTAAATAAAGGTTAAATATATATATATACATATATATAGGCGGTAGGCTTGTTCATTTAGCCGACAATATATTTTATATTATATGATTTTATAGTAAGAAGAATATAATTGAATGAAATAGAAAGGCTATGTTTCCATTATGAAGCGACTATGTTGAGCGTTGAAGTGATCAGGTTTAGTTGTGAACGATACAAACCTCAGAATGCCTTAGAAATCCAAAGACATGGGCTGCATGATGTGACTAAAGACTATTGATGATTTGAAAGTCGAAAAATAAAGCTTGTGCTCTGTTCCTTGCCTCAGCTTGCAAACACTGTTCTCTCATCAAGTGATCATATTTTTACCCATCAGACTATTCTCAATCATTTTACATTCACCTTTAGTCACTTAGCAGATGCTCTTATCCAGAGCGACTTACAGTAGTGAGTGCATCATTATTTTCCCTTACTGGTCCCCCGTGGGAATCAAACCCACAACCTTGGCGTTTCAAGCGCATGCTCTACCGCCTGAGATACATGGGGTACCTTATGTGGTGGTAATACGGTCACCACAACAGCCCTAAGCAGGAATTAAGGTGTAGGTGTTCCACGGTGTGTGTTTAACGTGTGTGTGTGTGTGTGTTTAACGTGTGTGTGTGTGTGTGTGTGTGTGTGTGTGTGTGTGTGTGTGTGTGTGGTCTCTACCAGGATGGGTGCTTTATTCTTCATCACCACCAACCAGTGTTTCAGTTCCCTGTCTTCTGCTGAGCTCTTCATCACAGAGAGGAAACTGTTCATGTGAGTAACACACACACACACACACACACACACACACACACACACGTTAAACACACACACACGTTAAACACACACACACACACACACACACACACACACACACACACACACACACACGTTAAACACACACACACACACACACACACACACACACACACACACACACACCCAGGTCACCTGTGATACAAGTCAGTATTCGACATCCATCCATGTCTGAGGACGATGAGAGATGATGTGGAAACCGACCACTAGGGGCAACACTGAGCGCTGTTACCTTCAAACAGGTTTCCACTAGGGGAAACAGTGAGCGCTGTTACCTTCAAACAGGTTTCCACTAGGGGCAACACTGAGCGCTGTTACCTTCAAACAGGTTTCCACTAGGGGCAACAGTGAGCGCTGTTACCTTCAAACAGGTTTCCACTAGGGGCAACAGTGAGCGCTGTTACCTTCAAACAGGTTTCCACTAGGGGCAACACTGAGCGCTGTTACCTTCAAACAGGTTTCCACTAGGGGCAACACTGAGCGCTGTTACCTTCAAACAGGTTTCCACTAGGGGCAACACTGAGCGCTGTTACCTTCAAACAGGTTTCCACTAGGGGAAACAGTGTGCGATGTTACCTTCAAGCAGTGACCAGGTTTCCACTAGGGACAACAGTGAGCAGGTTTCCACTAGGGACAACAGTGAGCAGGTTTCCACTAGGGACAACAGTGAGCAGGTTTCCACTAGGGACAACAGTGTGCAGGTTTCCACTAGGGGAAACAGTGAGCAGGTTTCCACTAGGGACAACAGTGAGCAGGTTTCCACTAGGGACAACAGTGAGCAGGTTTCCACTAGGGGCAACAGTGTGCAGGTTTCCACTAGGGACAACAGTGAGCAGGTTTCCACTAGGGACAACAGTGAGCAGGTTTCCACTAGGGGCAACAGTGAGCAGGTTTCCACTAGGGGTAACAGTGAGCAGGTTTCGGGGCATAGCAGCAGGAAGTAGTTTGGGTGTGGGGGTGTCCAGCGAATCCAGCGATAGAAAGTTGATTTTGCAATTTTGAGGTTTTAAGCATATCCCGAACCTTAACCCTTACCTTAACCATTCAGAGTTAATGCCTAACCTTAAGATTTCGGACGTAATGGCTGAACTTAAGCATCTGTCTCTGGTGCCAAAGATTGCATGTTCAAATCCAGTCATATAAAGTTATTTTATCGACTTTTGTTTTAAGTCTATCCCAAAAATGAACCCTTACCCCTTATACACTACACACTACACACACACACACTACACACACACTTTCTTTCCCTACCTCCCACCCCTCTCTCTCCTTCTCTCCCCTCTCTCTCTCACTCTCTCTCTCTTTCTCTCCATCTCTAGTCATGAGTACATTAGTGGTTACTACAGGGTATCAGTATACTTCCTGTGTAAGATACTCAGTGACATCATCACCTTAAGGACGCTCCCTGCCATCTTCTTCAGCTGTGTGGCTTACTTCATGATTGGTGAGTAGACCCTTTAAACAAAGTGTACACTAACCCTAACCCATGACCAGTGGGTAGACCCTTTAAACAAAGTGAACACTAACCCTAACCCATGACCAGTGGGTAGACCCTTTAAACAAAGTGAACACTAACCCTAACCCATGACCAGTGCGTAGACCCTTTAAACAAAGTGAACACTAACCCTAACCCATGACCAGTGGGTAGACCCTTTAAACAAAGTGAACACTAACCCTAACCCATGACCAGTGGGTAGACCCTTTAAACAAAGTGTACACTAACCCTAACCCATGACCAGTGGGTACACCCTTTAAACAAAGTGTACACTAACCCTAACCCATGACCAGTGGGTACACCCTTTAAACAAAGTGTACACTAACCCTAACCCATTATCAGTGGGTAGACCCTTCACACAGACACAGACACACAAATTCTGAGTCAATGTCATGTCATAATATTTCTATGTTCTCTGTCTCTCCAGGTTTTAAGGCTACAGCAGTTCTGATCTAGTATTATATTTCTATGCTTTGATCTAGTATTATATTTCTATGTTCTGATCTAGTATTATATTTATATATTGTGATGTAGTATTATATTTATATATTGTGATGTAGTATTATATTTATATATTGTGATCTAGTATCATATTTCTATGTTCTGATTTAGTATTATATTTCTTTTCTGATCTCGTATTATATTTCTCTGTTCTGATCTAGTATTATAGATAGATAGATAGATAGATAGGTACTTTATTGATCCCCCGGGGGGGAAATTTCATAAATATTATATTTCTGTTTTGATCTAGTATTATATTTCTATGTTCTGTTCTAGTATGATATTTCTATGTTCTGATCTGGTATTATATTTATATATTGTGATCTAGTATAATATTTCTGTTCTGATCTGGTATTATATTTCTCTGTTCTGATCTAGTATTATATTTCTATGTTCTCCAGGGTTTAAAGCTACAGTGGAGGCCTTCTTCCTGTTCATGTTGACAGTAGCTCTGGTAGCCTATACAGCTACTGCTATGACCTTGGCTATATCAGCTGACCAGAGTGTAGTGGCGATCGCCAACATCTTCATGACCATAGCCTTCGTCTTCATGATGGTGAGAGAGAGAGAGAGAGAGAGAGAGAGAGAGAGAGAGAGAGAGACATGTAGACGCACATAAATGCAGACACACACAAACACTCACATTAATATGAACACGAGATGATTATAAACATGAAAAATATTGACCTGTTTTCTGTTCTACTATATGCTACCCTCTCCTCTCCTCTCCTCTCCTCTCCTCCCACTACCCTCCCCTATCAGATCTTCTCTGGCCTGTTGGTGAACTTGCCCAGTATTGCAGAGTGGCTAGCCTGGTTCCAGTACCTCAGCATCCCTCGGTACGGACTAACAGCTCTGCAGATTAATGAGTTTGTAGGGCTCCAGTTCTGTGGAGACATTCCCCTCAACGGCACCCTGCCCCCTGGGATGATGTAAGTCTAAATGCCTCACTATACTTTTAATTAGCCATTGATGTCAGGAGACCTCTTTTACAAGGGAGATCTGTCTCTCTTTTAGAATGACTCTCAGTGAGATTCTCCATTTGTGATTCAGGTTCAAGTTTAAGTATTGATTCTATGTAATTGAGGTGTTTGTTTCTGAGGTAGGAACCTTTCTCTCCTGTGCCCAGATGCACGGGGGAAGACTTTCTGAAGAACCAGGGGATCGACTACACCACATGGGGGCTGTGGCAGAATCACGTTGCCCTGGCAATAATGACCATGATCTTCCTGGCGATCGCATACCTCAAACTACGCTTCATCAAGAAGTTCACATAGAGGTCAGGGGTTAGGGGTCAGGGGTTAGGGGTTAAGCCTAATGTACACTTTGCCATTCTGTGCCGTCCCCTTGGTCTGCTCGAATGAAATGATGCAATATACAAATGTTGGAGTCAGAAATCTCTGCTTCCGAAGGACACTTTTCAAGGGAGGTGCGGACAGGAGCAAAAGTCTGTTTGAAGCGGAAGGTGAAATTAGGCATTAGAGGTCAGGGGTTAGGCAAATGAT